>OZ010718.1:2016619-2178810 GCA_963932345.1 Ophion ventricosus | reverse complement strand
ACATTGGGAAACGCGCTCGTTTCCCAACGTTCGGATATTTCGCGGCTGGCACAGACCCAGATTTATTAACATCAACAGCATAATTAACGTGGATACTTGTGCCATACGAGAGTTAGGTATACAAATCTCGGTTCCCTCTCACTTTCTTTCTCTTTCGCGGCCCTTCGTTTATTTTCATAATCCGAGCTTAAACAGATACGCATAAAATGCACACGCGCAAAAACGGCTATTCGAAAACAATAATAATAGTAATAATGAAAAAAACAACAAAAAACTCGTAACATTGCGGTAACTCATGATCTTGTATTGGCGATAAGCGGTTTACAACAAATAAGATAGTACAAAAACATTAAAAATCATAAAGAGACAAAGGGCGTTTTCCTTTTGCCGATTACGGATGTAATTAAAATAAAGAATAAAACTATTATTGAGCGAGAAAATAGTGCGGAAGCAGCTATATGTAAATCGTTGTTACAAAAGTGCCATTTCGTGTAATTGAAGTTCAATTGAGATAATCCTCCGGGTGAAAATTGGAGTAAATTACTGATCGTAAGAAAAAAGTTTCCAACTGTAACATCACGGGGGGAAAAAATAGCTTTTTTTCAAGTAGACACGAGCACGAAAGCAGGGAACGATTTGCCGCCTGCTTGTACGTAGAATACATTTTCGAGTGTGCAATTCAAATGAACACAACTTTTTTGGCCAATTACCAGGCAACCGTGTTCAACGATGTGCTGTGGAATTTTCACGAGATAGTTAACCTTGTTAGCCGATAGAGAAGTTAATGTACGAATGTAAGAAAAAATCACATACATTTCCAAAGAATGCCAAAATCCCGAGGACTATCTCAATCGAAAGCTCTTCTCGGTGGTAAAAGAAAAAAACGCAATTAGGAATATTCGAGTACACAATTTTCATGACGTTTACAACGCTAAGATTCCACGTTTCAAGGAAATTGTGCGACAATACGAGTTCTCGTTTTCCCACAATCGTAATTCACAACCGATAAAAGATCAAAAAAAAAAAAACCGTGGCACGAAAAGTCTCTTTAGGAAAGCGCGAAAAAAGTTTGCGAGGAACTTAGTGATAAAAAAAATAACAATAAAATACAGCGATGTGACGAATAAATAAACGACGTCGCGTTGTTAATTTTGATAACGCGATACACTCACGCGGCTATATTCTGTTTCTACTCTCGATACACTACGACCTCTATTTGTATGCGTATCATGCGATGCTCCGGCTTTATTCTCGTGCACTTTTATCCTCACATTCATACAACAGTGCGTTTTTTTTAAGGCCGGATCCTGAGTTAAAAGGTCCAAAAAATCGATTTTTTTTTTATTGTTTAAATCTATTCCTGATGTATCTAAGAATGTCTAGACAAAGTTTTATAGCCCAATTCGAAATATTTCCAAAGATACAGCACTGAACGTAGTGGAGTGTCGAGCAGGTATACGGGCGCTCGGGCAGTTAGGGCGCCCGTTTTTCTCGAGTTTTCGTTTTTACGATTTTTCTAATTTGGCGTATCTGATTACAAAAAAACTAGAAGTCCAATCGAAACAAACCAAAGCTTGTTCGCTTCAGTATCGTTTTCTTTTCTATTTGAACTAAAAACATTGTCGAAAAAAAAATTCTTAACAATTTTTTTAGCAAGTTGAAATAATTTTTTTTTTCACAAAAAGCACATTTTCTACTTCAAACCCGAAAAAACATTCAAATTTCAAAATTTTTTTCGTTTTTTTAAATTCATATAGAAGAAAAATATGTCACAATTAAAATGGTTTTTGGTTTTTTTTGTTTCAGATGAAAATTACGAGCTCCATTTGTCACGCCGCATGGAAACAGCAGTGGCACGAATGTGCATAAAAATCGGTTGCCTGTTGATATTTTTCTTTAAAAAAAATTGTTTTCTTATGTTCAGACATGTAATAAAATAATCTGAAAATTTCGCTAAACTTGCTTTTTTTTTTACCCGAAAAAAATTCCTCAAAATATCGATTTTTCGAACCGGCTAATTCAGGATCCCGCCTTAATGCTTTGGTTCTCACGTATCGTTTACTTTGCGAATGCACTTTGCGTTATCGTCTACTTGCATAAAACATATTTCAAATACGCATTTGTAGTCGTCACTTCGCGGCCCGGCGCTTAGGTCAACGCTGATACGTAAATTAGATTGAGCAAAAAAAAACAAAAAATAGACAGAAAAACGAGAAAACAAAAGCGAGGGACAAATACAGAATGTGAAAATAAAGTATTGGCTCCGTGCGCAACACTAGCGCCGCGTAGCGTTTTTATTTTTGTTGGTTCTGTCAAAAGTTCGGTGATTGTTGTTATATTCTCATAAATTAGAAAATAAAATCGAGTCTCAATTGCTTTTAATTTATTTGCATTAAATAAATTTGTCCGGCCAAAAACGACAAGTGCTTCTTTTAGTAGAGTGAAAAAAAAACGTAAGTAAAATTTCCTTGAAATGTATATTATGGTTTACTTGTAATTTTGTTGTAAAGACGAGAAAAATAAAGCTACATAATTGCTTTTATTAAAATTCATACAAATATACAGGGTGTCCATTTTATCTCTGCCACGCGAAATGACTCGGTAATTATCGACGTGACAAAAAAATGTTCCAGACAAAAGTTGTACGGTGTGAAGGGGGCCATCAAATGCGACCATTTTTTTTTTATTTCGGTGGAAGCGCTGACGCACAGTGAAGGTCACCTCCACTTTTTCAAAGGGAATGGTACATTTTTTTTTCAACCATCTTGTGGAGCACCTCAAGCCGCATAAAAAACTTTAGGGGTCAAAGTCGTTCAAGGTCATTGAAGGTCAGTATCGATGAAAATCGAATCGATCATTCGCTTCGAGAGCCTGATGCAGCGACATTCGGTATGGATGGAAACGATGACGATTGAGGATATTCCACACACTTGATGTCGAAATCGGATATTGTTTCGACAGAGTCCTACAACTAACATGAGGGTTTACAGCAACGGCACCTAAGATATCAGTTTCTGCCTCGTCCGTGGTTTGCGTTTTAGTACGGTTTTTCTCAGCAGGATTAACACTACCCGTCGCGCGAAATAACGTGACTATCGCGTCAAACGTTCGCCGGCTTGGACACTGTCGATCTGGAAATTGCTCAGCATACAACAAACGCGCTCTTGTGGAATTTTCACTTGCTTCACCGTAACACAGTATCATGTCGACTTTTTCGAATTGACGGTACATTTTCAAACTATGAATAGCTCTTATCCAAATTCGAAATCAAACTGAACGACAACCTCGATTGAGCTACATACGATACAGATTAACGCGAGTTGGTAAACAAACAGAAGGTATTCGAAGTGTTGTCGATGACTACGATCTCCGATATCTCTCATTTTAAGCTAATTTCGAGCACCTATTAAAATGAAATACAAATCTAAATATCTTGGATCACTACTAAATATTTGGCAGTGATTCGAGATATTTAGATTTGTATCATCGATACTGACCTTGAATGACCTTGAACGACTTTGGCCCCCTAATGTTTTTTATGCAGCTTGAGGTGCTCCACAAGATGGTTGAAAAAAAAATGTACCATTCCCTTTGAAGAAGTGGAGGTGACCTTCACTGTGCGTCAGCGCCTCCACCGAAATAAAAAAAAAATGGTCGCATTTGATGGCCCACTTCACACCGTACAACTTTTGTCTGGAACATTTTTTTGTGACGTCGATAATTACCGAGTTATTTCGGGTGGCAGAGATAAAATGGACACCCTGTATGACCATCCCCAGTTCGGCAAGTTTGAGGAGTCAATCTCGTCGCAACTTTTAGAAGAAACTCGGAAATCTTGTTTTTTTTTTGCTCTTCTGCTTTCTCACTTCGAGTTTTCCCTTCGGGAGCGAGTATATTCGATATATTTATGCGTGTGAAAATTCGATTCAAAATTTACAGCTCGCGCTTCGCGATATGGCCTCAAAATTTCACGAAAAAGCTCATTCCACTGTTTCCGAAGAATAGTAAAATAATAAAAGATCTAAATAATCGCTGAATTTTTGACTTTTTGTCCGTGACTCAAGACCTCAAGGGGTTACACCACCAACCATAAAAATAGTTTTTTTTTGCTAGATTTATTATTTATACTTTTAAGAATATTTTAAGCGTTTGAACATGTGAAAATTCCAATTATCACGGGAGCTATGGCAATTTGGAGTGAACGCGGCCGGTGGACAAAATATCTCGAGATCAACTGAATCGGGTTTGATGAAGTTTATACCACATATTCACGGAGAGAATTAAATGTTAAAAATGACCGTGCAGTAAACGGTAACCAGATGACAACCCTGAAACTTCGCTTATTATTACTGAGTAAAACACAAATTTTCACGAAAATAAAATAAAATTTCTTCTTCAGATAGAACATTTTATCAGATTTTCTAGTAAATTTTCATGTGTAACAAAATACGCAAAAGTTAAATTTAAAAAATATATAATATCAGCGAAATTTTACTGTGCATTTTATTATTTTATGCCTTTCAAAAATGTCTATAAAAAAAGTATCGTCTTTATAACAGTTATTTTAAGATTTATTATAAAAGTTAATGAGTGTTATAGGAAAATGTATTGTGCTCTCGGTAAAAATTATCGTGCGCGCTACCCTTCTTGTATAGTAAAATTTTAGCTACGTATTTGAAATTTTCTGTAACGTGAGTTAAAAAAAAAAACTTGTCGCATACGAATTATTATGCTTTTCTCACTTGTCACCACATTGAAATATATCACGGTAATTTCAACCGTGAAATTGACGACAAAAATTACTTTTTAATTCTCTCCGTGTTCTTTATAATATTATCCAGAATGTAACAGTTTTTTTTTAGATTCGATTCCTCGTTCATTCTTTAAGTAATTTCTGAAACTCAACATTTTGGTAAAAATCAGATTTTTTTTTAAACAGCTCTCATTTCTACAAAAAAAAACATTTATTTATTTTTCCCTATGTTATCCTTTAGCTTTCTTTATAAGAATTTTTGTTTTGTTTTATTTTTCAGACGATTCCACCACCGGCAAGGATTTTCAAAAGTGAGTCTTACTAGACGACTTGTATCTCCGCCATTTTTCAATTTTTTAAAAGATTTGTTCATAAAACTGTAATGCATTTGTGAAACAAAAATTCGTTTATATATTCAATAGACGCGTCAAATTTTTCAATTATTTTTATACCTTTTTTTGAGCGCCAAGGTGGTGTAAGCCCTTAAGCCGCATGGATCAATTGGATATGGACTTGCCGAACTATCACGAGGGCACTATAATCGATTGTTGACGAGATAATATTTACGGAGGCAATTTTGAGCAAGTCAATTATAAGATTGAGCCCGAATGACGCACGTTTCTGTTGCTGAAAAAAACCATGGAAATTTTTCTAAAATTTTCTCAAAAACTACTGAAACGAACTTGAAATTTTCACAGTCGGCGTTGAATTGCGAGAGAAAGAACCTCCCGGATGCATGTGAAAGACAAATATTCACTTGCCACAGAAAAATGTATTCGAAACAGACTAGAATGATCTTTCGGATGAGCTGATCGCTAATCTAAGAGAACCCCGCCCTAGCCGTACTAAAAAAAAACTCATTGAGTACACGTAAGTCATCGAATACTGTGAAAAAAAAGCAACTGAGAAAAGTCCCGAAAGCTCTCATTAGACAATTGTGGAACAATAAGAGTTTTGCTCTCGAAAATTATCAGCGTGTGTCATTTCGTCTCTATACCCGTGAGTTCGGGGCGCGTCGAATGGAGAAAAAAAAAATTTGGACTGACTAAATCCCTCATTGAAGGATGTCAACGAATAATGAAAGAAAAGGAATATTAAGATCTTTTAAGGCGTTACACCACCTTGGCGCTCGGAAAAATAGGTATAAAACAAACTCTGGACGCAACTATTGAATATATAAAATAATTTTTATTTTTCACAAATATATTATAGTTTTATGAAGGCACGACAAAAAAAAACGAATAAAACGATTAAAAAATGACGGAGATATAAGTCGTCTAGTAGGACTCTCAAATTGGTGGACAATATATCTTGAGATCTCCTCAATCGATTTTGATGAAATTTATACCACATTTTCTATAATATTGGGAGTACAAATTAATTCGGTCCGTTTTCAAGAGATGGCTCTGGCTGTTACGAATGTTTCATAGTGACAGCTGATTTCGGTGCTTTCAGAGAAGTTAGACATCTGTCAATAACATTCAGTTTATATCGCTTTGAGTTCCATTAAAAACCTTGTTTTTTTACTGTGTTGAATATGTCAAATTTTGTGTTAACTAAGCAGCATTTGCGGGAAGTTTTACTTTTCTGCTTTAATTGGTAGAAAAGTGCAGCTGAAGCGCATCGAATGCTTGTTGAAGTTTATGGTGATGATGCTCCAACTGATAAATCATGTAGGGAATGGTTTCGACGCTTTAAGAACGGTGATTTCAGCGTTGAAGACAAGCCTCGCCCTGGACAGCCAAAAAAATTCGCAGACAATGAATTGGAGGCATTACTCGATGAAGATACGAGTCAAACGCAAGAAGAGCTTGCAGATTCATTGGGAGTGACTCAACAAGCAGTTTCCGTGCGACTAAAATGCATGAGATTGATTCAAAAGCAAGGAAATTGGGTGCCTCATGAACTGAAATTGCGAGACGTTGAAAAGCGATTTTTCTCTTGTGAGCAGCTGATTCAAAGGCAAAAAAGAAAGGGTTTTTTTACATCGGATTGTGACTGGGGATGAGAAATGGATATTCTACGATAACGCCAAGAAGAAGAAATACTACGCTTTGCCCGGTAAATCGTTGCCATCGACCTCAACATCAACACCAAAGCCGAATATCCATGGTTCGAAGGTCATGCTGTGTATCTGGTGGGACCAAAAGGGTGTTGTGTACTATGAGCTGCTACAACCTGGCGATTCCATTACGGGCGATCGGTATAGACTACAATTGATTCGTTTGAGCCGTGCATTACGAGAAAAACGGCCGGAATACGAGCAAAGACATGACAAAATTATTCTTCTGCATGAGAACGTTCGGCCTCGTGTCGCAAAAGTCGTAAACAAAATATTTGGAAACGCTCAAATGGGATATTTTACCGCACCCGCCGTATTCTCCGGACATTGCTCCTTCTGATTACCGGTTGTTCCGACGGATGCAGCAGGATTTAGCAGCTCACCGGTTCACTTCTTTCGCAGAAATCGAAAATTGGCTCAAAACTTGGATCGCCTCAAAAGACGAGACTTTTTGTTCGAGATGGAATTCGAAAATTGCCTGTGAGGTGGGAAAAAGTAGTAGCCAGCGATGGACAATACTTTGATTAATCTATTTCCTACCTTTTATTTCTGAAATCAATGGATTTTTTACCACAAAAAATCGGACCGATTTAATTTTTACTCCCAATATTATCTAAGATATAGCATAGGATTATTTTGATTGGATGCCGCGTTCGTATTCATTGATTTTTAAAACTCAAAATTTTCGTAAAAATCAGATTTTTTTTTAAACAGCTGTCATGTGTACGAAAAAAATATTTATCATTTTATTCCTATGCTATACTTTACCTTCCTTCGCTAGCAAATATTTTATTTTTATGATTTAGACGATATCTGACAGAGAAAAAAGTTCCACCATTGGCAAGGATTTTTAAAACGGGTTCTACTAGACTTAGATCTCCGTCATTTTTTACTCAAAAAAAATGTAGCTAGCAAGTATTTTATTTTTATGATTTAGACGATATCTGACAGAGAAAAAAATTCCACCATTGGCAAGGATTTTTAAAAGGGGCCTTCCACTGGACGACTTGCATCTCCGTCATTTTTTACTTAAAAAAAAATTCGGTTCATTATAATGTATTTGTGAAAAATAAAAAATTATTTTATATATTTAATAGTCAAGTAGAAAAAAAAATTATACCTACTTTTTCGAGCGCCAAGGTAGTATAACGCCTTAAGTATGATTTATTCAATCGAACGAATACTCGGAATAATAAAATATTTTATTGTTTCATTTTAATATTCCATTGGCCACCTGTGAATGAGCAATTTCGTTGATCCGAATGATTTGTTTTTGTCCCTATGAGGAACGCGATATAAAAGTTTTCATTTTTGATTATAATACTCGTGAGAGCTGAACGGTGATCATGACCATCCCGTAAATATTACTTCAGCCAACAATACTCGTATATCCGTGTGATCCATCGTTACTTGCTCCCTGACGTAACATAGTTGGATCGAAGATAGGAAAATAAAAACAAAACGATCAGGAATTACTGCGCTCGTGGACTTCGACGTCAATTACTATATCCACGTTACTCGATATAATTAATTCTGCCTCGCGATCGCAAGGCATTTTCAACTCGAGCTCCTCGCTTATCATCACGACGTTAGATCTAACCTCGTCGCTACTCGAATCGACGGTTTCCACGGGGTCGTTGGTGTCTTCGAGGGGCTCGTAAAGGCCCGGCTTTACCGATGGGCTACGACTCACCGCTATCTGGGCGTACCTCGTATCGCACAGAGATCTCGTTCTCTCGTCGCAGTTTACGCGCAAGCTTACCTTGTTGAGAGCTTTGAGCATGTTGTCCGGCATGTGATCCTGTATCATAACTGGACTGATGAGGACCTCGTCAAAGTCGCAAGGGCCTGCCCAAAGCGCCTGATAAACTGGCTCACGTTTTCTCAATACTTGCCTGAAATTTTTCGAAACCATAAATCAGTTCGGGTTTGTCAGTAGGTCGCTGATGCGCTGGAGGACGGGGAGGACTCACGAAAAACGCAGGCACAAAGTTACGGCATACTTGATGATAGTTTGGTTTTTTAATATTTTTTTTTTCTTAAGGAGGGCGTTGAAGGATACTGATTTTTTTTTCCATCTACACAAGTGACGCAGCAAGTTCAACTTTGAAGTTTTTCTAAGTTTTGTTACATTGTTGTCGAACAGGAAAAATATTAAAATTTCGACAATTTACCAGGGGTACTTATGGAGACGTTGCGAATCGAACTGGAATTCTATTCTCAATGAGCGCAGTTAGTACGACAGTAAGATGTTTTAAGGCTTGGCTAAATCATTTTTGAAGGGCGGGGGAAGAAACGTAGTTCTTGTGCTGATACATTGTGCCACGTCACCAATTCCAACTTGTTGCAGCAAAATCTTACGGCAAGGACAAGTGACGAAATACTAACATTTTATTCAAATTTATACATTCGTACCTTTGTCGTATACGGAATACACCGTTCAAATTTTGAATCGATCGTCTACACCGTTTCCATAAAATTTACATTTCGACGGCAGTATGGAAGAACGTGCTATCTCAAATTGTGATAGAAGAACGTGCTATCCCAAATTGTGATAGAAGAACGTGCTATCTCAAATTGTGATAGAAGAACGTGCTATCTCAAATTGTGATAGAAGAACGTGCTATCTAAAATTATGAGAGAAGAACGTGCTATCTCAAATTGTGATAGAAGAACGTGCTATCTCAAATTGTGATAGAAGAACGTGCTATCTCATATTATGAGAGAAGAACGTGCTATCTCAAATTGTGATAGAAGAATGTGCTATCTCAAATTGTGATAGAAGAACGTGCTATCACAAATTATGAGAGAAGAACGTGCTATCTCAAATTGTGATAGAAGAACGTGCTATCTCAAATTGTGATAGAAGAACGTGCTATCTCATATTATGAGAGAAGAACGTGCTATCTCAAATTGTGATAGAAGAACGTGCTATCTCAAATTGTGATAGAAGAACGTGCTATCTCGAATTGTGATAGAAGAACGTGCTATCTCAATCAGTCAACATATTTTCATTGATACAGCACTGGTATTTGGGGCACCACAGTATACAGAGCACTTTTTCTGTTAGGTTATTTAATTTTCTAATATGATTTAGCTCGATAATAGAAAAAAATTAAGATATGTTTGAATAAACAACTTTATTTTAATCATCAATATAAATAAATATATTGATGATTAAAAAAAAGTTGTTTATTCAAACATATCTTAATGTTTATTATCGAGCTAAATCACAATCTATTATCGAGCTAAATCTTAATCTATTATTGAGCTAAATCATATTAGAAACTTTTTTTTAATCATCAATATATTTATTTATATGGAATTTTTAGAACCTACAGTACTGTAGGTACTGTAGGTTCTAAATATATTGATGATTAAAAAAAAGTTGTCTATTCAAAAATATCTTAACTTTCTTCTATTATCGAGCTAAATCATATTAGAAAATTAAATAACCTAACAGAAAAAGTGCTCTGTATACTGAGGTGCCTCAAATACCAGTGCTGTATCAATGAAAATATGTTGACTGATCGAGATAGCACGTTCTTCTATCACAATTCGAGATAGCACGTTCTTCTATCACAATTTGAGATAGCACGTTCTTCTATCACGATTTGAGATAGCACGTTCTTCTCTCATAATATGAGATAGCACGTTCTTCTATCACAATTTGAGATAGCACGTTCTTCTATCACAATTTGAGATAGCACGTTCTTCTCCCATAATTTGAGATAGCACGTTCTTCTATCACAATTTGAGATAGCACGTTCTCCTATCACAATTTGAGATAGCACGTTCTTCCATACTACCGTCGATTTGAACAAAGTTTTTTTTAAACATAGGGAGACTCGTGCATTTATGGCTGATCGGCAGTTTTATGCACGAAATAGTGTGAAGAAATGTTAAGAATGGTATGAAACACTGTCAAACGACTCAATATATTATGACAATCATGTCGCTCAAAAATTAAATGATCTGTCTACACCGTTTATCAATTATTGACATTTTTGTCCACGGAAATGTTCCGTTTTTCCCCCATCGGCGAAACTTAGAGGCGAAATGTGGCAACGTCGCATGAGTGCTTAATGGCGCGCGAGTTTGAATACCACTAATTTCTGTGGCGCGGCTATACGTTCAAAAAAATGTATTTTTGAAGAGAAGTGATATCAGTTCAGAATTGATTCGGTTTAATAATGAAATGAAAATGTGTGTGTTTTTTTTTCAATGGACTGCGTGAGTTTCTGCGCTCGCTGATGCTCGTCACAACAGAATAAGTGTCGCCAACCGTGAAAAAATAAACTCGGAATACAAGCAGTGCGCGGTCACCAAATTTATCAATTTTTTTCAAAATATACGATAATCGAAATATACGCATTGATATAACATTCAAAACAAGTTATTAATACGCACGTGTAAAAATAATAATCTCAAATGCAGAACTTGGAATGTTTTACAGTAACCGTTATTCATCACAAGCACGTTCTTCTATCACAATTCGAGATAGCACGTTCTTCTATCACAATTTGAGATAGCACGTTCTTCTCTCATAATATGAGATAGCACGTTCTTCTATCACAATTTAAGATAGCACGGTCTTCTATCACAATTTGAGATAGCACGTTCTTCTCTCATAATTTGAGATAGCACGTTCTTCTATCACAATTTCGGATAGCACGTTCTCCTATCACAATTTGAGATAGCACGTTCTTCTATCACAATTTGGGATAGCACGTTCTTCTATCACAATTTGAGATAGCATGTTCTTCCATACTACCGTCGAATATGTTTATTTGAAGGAGTCAGGATCATTGTAAAATTAATTTTCGATGTTTAAAAATCCTATTAAAATAGACACGAGCTTTGGCAACGTCCCAGGGTTCTGTGGTAATTCGAGGCTGCTGGGTTCGTTGCAGTGACTGTCACAGGTCACAGCTGTATTACGCGCGTTTTGTGCCGGTTGGCATTTTTGGAGGTTATGCCAGAGCAAAAGGAGGCAATAAATGATTGAAAAAAAAAATAGTGGGTCTCAAAGTTTCCGATAAAAAGGACGATTTGTCAGTGATCGTGCCCACAAGCATCGCACTATGCTCACCGAAGGTAGAAAAAAAGGAAACGCATCATAATAAATAAAGGAATAAATTTCCATTACTCGCAGTTGATTTGAAAGTATTTGAAATTGGCGCGCTAGATCTTCGATTGGTTTTCTATTCCCATAGTCCCGACGTTGCCGCGTTTCAATACATACGTCTCAACAAGGCTTCACTATTTCGTAAATCGATCGCATAACTTTCATACATTCTCATTAACCCCTTCGTTGGCATTGACGCAATAGTGGGTCAAATAATTCCGTGCCCTGTGTGGCATTGACGCAATAGTGCGTCAACCTTTATTTCCCTATTTAACTTGCTCTGATTTGAAATCGGAGCCTCACTCGGGGGGTTTTGGGCTCGCTGAATCCGAATTTGAAGTCAAAATTTGGAAATTCAAAATGGCGGCGCCAATATGGCGGACAAAAATCAAAAACTTTACTCGATTTAGATGAAAATTAGTACTCCGGGATTTTTGAGGTCGCTTATTACGAATCTGAACTTTAAATTTGAAAATTCAAAATGGCGGCGCTAGAATGGCGGACCGAAATTGAAAATTTTACTCGATTTAGATAAAAATTTGCAAATTTGCTGAATTTGCAAATTTTATGTTCAGACTCATAATCAGTGACCTACACAACCTATGAGTACCGAGTTCCATCTAAATCAATCTGTACTATTTGTATTTTTATTCGCCATATTTGTTCGTCATTGTGAATTCCTGAATTTTGAGTTCAGATTCGCAATCAGCACCCTCAAAAACCCCAGAGTACAAGTTTTCAGGATAAAAAAATTTTCCTGTCATTTTGGGCACTTTTTGTCGAATTCTCTCTGCCAACGAAGGGGTTAATTAGATCGGTATAACCCGTCTTTTTTTCGATAATATTGTTCGGTACTCTATCCGGCACACAATATTCGTTTTTTTGGGTCACCGTCTTCACATATTAGGAAGCTTTACGCGAGAAACTGACACGGCAATGATGTTGCCCCATACAACCAATGGGATCGAGTGAACATTGACGTGAATTTTAAAATTTAATATTTGATAAATGAGTGTCGATACCTCCATTTTTCTTTTGCCAGTATGTTCAGAAAATATACCATAACGACTAGATTTCATCAATATCTATTCACCCTAATATTTGTAAACAACAACCTTAACTGCGACTAAGTTCGCAATTTTTCATGAGCTGCGCTAAATCGTTCAGATTTTGATACTCTGGTTTCTCGGAAACGATGCGGTAAAACTTATCGAAACTTCAAAATTGAACTTTTATTGGATGTATCCACGTTAAAAAAACAATGACTATCCTTCATCATTTGTAAGTGAAACGCTCGATCCTCCTTAATATGCTTCTTTTTTACGTTTATGTGAAACACGATTCTCTCCAACATTTTCCTTTTTCTTAAAAACAACTCCTTTTTGTACTACCCGTCACTATAATTCGGTCTTCAATGTACCCAAAATATTTTAAAATATTGAAAAAAAAAGAACAAAGCATCAACGCGTCGAATCGAATGAAAAAAATGGTCTTCTCACTCGGTCAACTTTGTACATGGAGCATGCAATCGAACATTCTCGATTATTTTTGTCCGTGACACTTTTTTCATTTGCTTTCACCAAAATGTCTATCCATTTGGTATACAAATATCGCGAATTTGAGGCTCACGATAAATACTTATTACGTCTATTTGTCAATTCGACTGTTGAGCATTGTCTCTCCGTTGAATCGGTTTTCAATTTCCTCCTTGGACGACATCATGATCATGTTTCACATCGTTTTAAGCAGAACCTTTATGTTCGAGACTGAAAAAAGGCGCAAAAATGTTGCCCAAATTCACAAGACAATCTCTACTTGAAATCGCGGTACGCGCGAAACTTATCTATATTACTTTAATATATATACAGGGTGTCACAAAAGTAACGGGACGGCTGAATATTTCCGCAGGTAAGACAATTTCCCAAAATGTTAAGATCGTTCTTGAAGTAACTTTTTCCAAGGAATTCGATGGTGACCTTCATTTTGACCTTGGCGATGTCCTTCAAGGTTCTTTCAAGGTCAACTTTTGTTTTTCAAATGGGAATCCCCTTTTTTGACATCGGCAATCGGTAGAGCGGAAAATTTTACGTACAGATATGTACTTAAGTCACCGGTCCCCTTTGACCTTGAAGGTCACTGCAGTGTTAATTAAACTTCAACACAGTATGGATACCTCGGACAAGAATAGAAGCTTCTTAAATTTTATCGTTGAGACCAAAGTTATCAATTTTAACAAGGCGCATCTAGTGGTCACCTCGATCGTGACCTTGACCATGACCTTCAAGGTGATTTCAAGGTCAACTTTAAAGAAATATGGGAATCAGTACTTTTGAGTTTTAAAATCAATAGAACGAACAGTTTTACGTTTACATTCATAAATTCTTTTGCTTTAAAGTCTTATAAATTTAAACAAGGTCTGGATACCTCGGGGGGTAGAAGCTTTGTAAATTGTTTCACATCACATTTTATAACTTGCGTAAGAGTCCTCGTCACTATTCATACTGTGTTTAAGTTGAATTAACCCTACAGTGACCTTCAAGGTCAAATTCGACCGATGACTTGAGTACATATCTGTACGTCGAATTTCTCGTTCTATCGATTGCGGATGTCAAAAAGGGAGTTTTCATTTTAAAAAAATAGTTGACCTTGAAATCACCTTGAAGGTCATGGTCAAGGTCACGATCGAGGTCACCACTAGATGCGCCTTGTTAAAATTGATAACTTTGTTCTTAACGATAGAATTTAAGAAGCTTCTATTCTTGTCCGAGGTATCCATACTATGTTTAAGTTTAATTAACCTTGCAGTGACCTTCAAGGTCAAAGGGGACCGGTGACTTAAGTACATATCTGTACGTAAAATTTCCCGCTCTATCGATTGCCGATGTCAAAAAAGGGGATTCCCATTTAAAAAACAAAAGTTGACCTTGAAATAACCTTGAATGACATCGCCAAGGTCAAAATGAAGGTCACCATTGAATTCCTTGGGAAAAGTTACTTCAAGAACGACCTTAATATTTTGGGAAATTGTCTTACCTGCGGAAATATTCAGTCGTCCCGTTACTTTTGTGACACCCGGAATATATATAACTGGCGTGCAAAAGTTTCAGGCCAACCTTTTTTTCCCAGTTATTCGATAAAATATTTAATGCCTGAACCTCTCCATCATTTCAAATATTTGAGGGAGCTATGATACGCATAACAGCGTGGTATATTTTTTTGTTTGTATAGTGTATGGTTTGTGTACAGCGTCGAACGCGTTCGGTCAGTGTGCAAAAATATTGGGCCGCTGTCTCACCTTCTCCAGCCACACGGTTTGTTTACGTTTTCTTCCGCGCTTTCTTTCGCGTTAGTTCGAAACATAAAGAACCATGAAAAAAAATCAGTTCTATTTCTGCCGCAATGGCAAAACACACAAAAACTGAGGTCCGCGAAGTTGTGTTAAAACTATTTGAAAAAGGAAAGAGTTCTCGTGATATTGCAAATACTCTATCCATTGGGAAAAGCACAGTAAACCGTATTATTGCGAAATATAAATGAACAAATTCGTTGTGTGATAAAAGTCAAAGCGCTAGACCACGAAAAACTTCAAAACGCGTGGACAAAATCATTAAAAATAAAGTGCGTCATAGATCCGCGAAAAACTGCAGCAATAATTTCGCGAGAATTACGCAGTGAAAATCTTGCTGATATCAGTCGGAGTAGGGTATCCCGACGTCTGAAGGCTTTGGGATTGATTGGGCGCGTCGGTGGAAAGAAACCACTCATTAGCACAAAGAATAAGAAGGCTAGATTGAATTTTGCCAAAAAATATCAACATTGGACAGTATCGAATTGGCGGAAAGTTCTTTTTTCCGACGAATTCAAATTTCAATTGTTTGGAAGTGATGGTCGCAAGTACGTAAGACGTCCAGCAGGTACCAGATACGATGTACGATATCAAATTCCAACTGTAAAACACGGTGGCGGAAATGTTAAAGTTTGGGGAGCATTTTCTGATAACGGTATTGGCCCGTTAATAGAAATCCAAGGCAATATGGACGCTATAATGTATCGAAATACAGGGTGTCCAATAGGAAGTTGCTAAAACTAAATAAGTGTCTCTTCCCTCCATGAATTCAATAGGGGTCCCTTTTTCTAAGGCGCATACCTGAGGCCCCGCAGTTTTATTCCAGCCGTGGTTGAAGCAAGTACGCGCGCGTCAAAATGAGTGAGCTCACCACGGAAGAAAAAGTATATCTTATTGAGTGCTTCTTCTCGAGGGGAAAAATTTATAGTAATGCGTATAGGGGGTTTCGTACTAAGTTTGGAACTCATAGAGTTGCCAGCGAAAACACTCTGAAAAGGTAAGAATTTAATATTTATTCATATTCATCTATCACACAACTTGTGTTTCAATTCAATTAAACTGCATTGAAGTAATTTTACGTTAATTTTTGTCGGATAATCGATAACTTCGTGGAGTATGGTACACTCCAGGACCGTAGACACGAGTTGCCAGGTCCATCTGTTACGGTGACTACACCAGAGAAGATCAACGAAGTTGAGAATTATTTCAAACAAAATCTAAATGATTCGATTCGGAAAGCTGCTCAAGCATTAAAAATCGCAACATATCGCTAGCGAAGTCCCTTCATCCACAGAAAGTAACGGCATGGACAGCGATTTCAGTAAAAGGAATTTATTTGCAATTCTTGGAATCTACGGTAACAGGAGAGAGTTACAAACAGCTTTTGGAAACGAAATTCTTCCCTTACGCGAAAAAGAGGGGACTGGTTAAAATTTTTTACTTCATGCAAGATGGAGCGACGCCGCACCGGACTCATGAGGTGTTTGAAGCTATTCATCGCGTATATGGGACTCGAGCAATCGGTCTGGGGTACCCTAAATTTGCCCAAGGCAGACTAGAATGCCCTCCGTACTCACCGGACCTGAACCCTTGTGATTTTTTCTTGTGGGGTTACATTAAAGATCATTGTTACGCTAAAAACCCCAGCACAGTAGAAGAACTGATCGCGGCCATCCAGGAAGTGGTTCGCGGCATTACGAACGATATGTTGGACACAGTTTTTCACAGTTTTCAAAAGAGAATTGATTTTTGTGCATAATCTACCGGTTCGCACATCGAAAATATCTATCATTAATTACTGTACTTTTTCGTTATTTTTATAAGATCTAATAAATTGACATAAAAAATATTTGACTGGGTTTTATTTATGTGCGTTTAAAACTGCAGAGTTTCCTCTATTTAAAGCAATTTGGCTTTTCTGATTCTGTGCACGTGTTTTGAAATGACAGCCGATTAGTTTCAGCAACTTTCTATTGGACACCCTGTATATTGCAAGACCATATGCTCCCATTTGCAAAGAAAAATATGCCGAATGGGTGGATATTTCAACGTGACAATGATCCCAAGCATGCTTCGCGTCTTGTGAAGAATTTCCTTGAAAGCCGAAAAGTGCGCCTTCTCGACTGGCCCTCGCACTCATCGGATTTAAATCCGATTGAACATGTGTGGCAAGAGCTCAAGGTTCGCGTTGGAACGAAGAATCACTCCAACAAGACGGAATTATGGGATCATTTGTAATATGAGTGGGAAAAGATGCCACAAGATCGCATCTCGCAATTAATTGCGTCTATGCCCCGACGATGTGCTGCTGTAATCGCTGCTAAGGGCATGGCAACGAAGTATTGACTCTAGAGAGAAAACTAAACCATGTTTTGTTATTTTTATGTTTTGTGTTTTGTTTTCATACGCAATAGTATATGGCCCAATACTTTTGCACAGTCATTAAATAAAAACTGTTGGATTATTAATTGTTAAAGAGTGATATTACTGTTTATACCACTTTTTTTTTTAATATTAAGCATCTCGACGCCAATTATAAGTGTCATTACTCGTTTGTATTTCCCGTACCATCGTATTTCTATGCAATATCCACGAAAAATAGGGTGGTCCGAAACTTTTGCACGCCACTGTATACGTATATACACGAGTTGCAAATTATTGTATGCAGTTGACGTGCTGACCTCTGCTCTACCGTCCTACGAGTATACTTCAGACTATAGGACGTTGAATACATTGGTGATATTCGAACTAGAAATGGGCACCATTCCGACTGTTTAACGGTACTATATCATTTAGAATAAACTTATGCATTATAACTACTATTATAATTATCAGATAACAATAAATTGGTCGATATAATTCTTCATTTCGAATAATAGCTTCGGTTATTATTTCGGCATTATTACTGAGCGTCTCGTTTAGTGTATATATTTTTTTTTATATCCTACGTACGTACATTTCCTGTAGTGTATGTTTTTTTTTATATCCTACGTACGTATATATACAGGGTGGATCACGCAACGTGTGCACCTCTTTTACGACCAAAATATGCGTTGCACAAAAAAATGTTTTATACAAAAGTTAAATGGTTTATAAGGCTACACTATGTGGTGCATTTATTTTTTTTATAGGTGGAGGCGCTTCGAAGATTTGAAGGTCAACTTTATTTTCTCAAATGGAATGCTATATTTTTTATTGCGTAATATGATAGAGTATCGAATTCTGAGTAAAAAAGTATAGACCTTTATTAGCCCTAGAGTTAATAGCTAACGAGTAATTTCACTTTGTTACTTTAAAATTTTCTTCACGTAATATCAAGTTGGAGATTCATTCATTCATTTTCACTTTTATTTTTCTGATAATAATCACGCACAATCACCGAAGGATACTTTAATACTGGATTACAATCATTGAGAAGATTGTGAATCATGATAAGTGTGTGTGATGTGGTAAATGTGTTCATATTGATAAACACTGTGATGTAAACACTGCCATTCAGAAATTTGTAATAGATTTGAATCTCCAACTTGATATTACGTGAAGAAAATTTTAAAGTAATAAAGTGAATTTTACTCGTTAGCTATTAACTCTAGGGCTAATAAAGGTCTATACTTTTTTAATCAGAATTCGATACTCTATCATATTACGCTATAAAAAATATAGCATTCCATTTGAAAAAATTAAGTTGACCTTCAAATCTTCGAAGCGCCTCCACCTATAAAAAAAATAAATGCACCACATAGTGTAGCCTTATAAACCATGTAACTTTTGTATAAAACATTTTTTTGTGCAACGCATATTTTGGTCGTAAAAGAGGTGCACACGTTGCGTGGTCCACCCTGTATAAGGGGCATTTCACGCCAAATCGACCACTTTCCGGCCCGGCCCCTTTCAATTTAGCTGAAACTTTAATATATTGATGTTTTCATCTTGAAACGCTTGTGTAATTTTTTTCAATTTTTTTTATATAATCACAAATACGGAGTGAATTTAGAAAAAAATCGCTCGATTTTTTTTAATGCTCGTAACTTTCTGAAAAATTGACCAATTAAGATCTTTTTTTTTTAGACGTTCTTCGTTTTGAAATATTCGTTATGAAAAAAAAAATATTCGAAAAAAGTATTCTAACTCATCTTCGACTAGATTTTTGAAAAAAAAAAACGCGATGTTTTCAACGAACGCCACTATTCATTTTTGATTTTTTTTTTGTAAAAAAAATATGATAAATTTAGCATTTTTTGCCGCCAGATCCATCGTGGTAAGATTTTTCTTTCTATTTTTTTTAAATTAAGAAATTTGTTATTCTTAATTTTTTCCACATATAGCTGTTTCCTAGGGTGCAATTATGTCCATTAATAAGTTCTATGGTTTTCCCAAAAAAAAAAATGCAGTGTACTATTTAATTTAATTTTGCCGCTAAAATATTAAACGACAAGCATCTGTCAATGTTAAAAAAATCTTCCAGTTGAATCGTTTTTGTTTGATATGCACTGACGGTTTTCATCGTTGGAAGGCTACAATAATGCTGTGACGGGTCTACGTGATCGATTTTCGAAAACCAAAACCATTGCACGAACACGGCAGTTGCCCTTTGCGATACCCGACACAACTGGTGGTCTGATTGTTAAAAATTTCTCTAATTCAAAAGATCACGAATTATGTAAATTATTCAAACGTCACAGAGATGAATAAATCCATCATTAATTACTATTAAACAATTAATCGAATACCTGTTTACTTCATTCCCCATTAACCCTCAATCCGTGAAGGTATTTGAGGCACCTTAATCCCGTGAACCTGGGTTACTACACGGAGAGAATTAAAAAGTAATTTTTGTCGTGAATTTCACGGTAAAAATTACCGTGATATATTTCAATGTGGTGACAAGTGAGAAAAGCATAATAATTCGTATGCGACAAGTTTTTTTTTTTAACTCACGTTACAGAAAATTTCAAATACGTAGCTAGAATTTTACTATGAAAGAAGGGTAGCGCGCACGATAATTTTTACCGACAGCACAATACATTTTCCTATAACACTCATTAAATTTTATAATAAATCTTAAAATAACTGTTATTAAAGACGATACTTTTTTTATAGACATTTTTGAAAGGCATAAAATAATAAAATGCACAGTAAAATTTCGCTGATATTATATATTTTTTAAATTTAAGTTTTCCGTATTTTGTTACACATGAAAATTTACTACAGGGTGTCCAATAGGAAGTTGCTAAAACTAAACAAGTGTCTCTTCCCTCCATGAATTCAATAGGGGTCCCTTTTTCTAAGGCGCATACCTGAGGCCCCGCAGTTTTATTCCAGCTGTGGTTGAGGCAAGTACGCGCGCGTCAAAATGAGTGAGCTCACCACGGAAGAAAAAGTATATCTTATTGAGTGCTTCTTCTCGAGGGGAAAAATTTATAGTAATGCGTATAGAGGGTTTCGTACTAAGTTTGGAACTCATAGAGTTGCCAGCGAAAACACTCTGAAAAGGTAAGAATTTAATATTTATTCATATTCATCTATCACACAACTTGTGTTTCAATTCAATTAAACTACATTGAAGTAATTTTACGTTAATTTTTGTAGGATAATCGATAACTTCGTGGAGTATTGTAGACTCCAGGACCGTAGACACGAGTTGCCAGGTCCATCTGTTATGGTGACTACACCAGAGAAGATCAACGAAGTTGAGAATTATTTCAAACAAAATCCAAATGATTCGATTCGGAAAGCTGCTCAAGCATTAAAAATAACCAAATCATCATTACACAACATTTTGAAATATTTTTTAAAGTTTCATCCGTATAAAATAAGCACTCATCAATTGTTAACTGAACATGCCATGACGAAACGCATCGAATTTTGTAACACTATTACGGGAATGTTTGAAGCCGAAGAACTTAATGAGAAAATGATTATTTATTCCGATGAAGCACATTTTTGGATGAATGGGTACGCAAACAAGCAAAATTACCGTTTTGGGGAACGGAAAATCCCAACATATCGCTAGCGAAGTCCCTTCATCCACAGAAAGTAACGGCATGGGCAGCGATTTCAGTAAAAGGAATTTATTTGCAATTCTTGGAATCTACGGTAACAGGAGAGAGTTACAAACAGCTTTTGGAAACGAAATTCTTCCCTTATGCAAAAAAGAGGGGGCTGGTTAAAATTTTTTACTTCATGCAAGATGGAGCGACGCCGCACCGGACTCATGAGGTGTTTGAAGCTATTTATCGCGTATATGGGACTCGAGTAATCGGTCTGGGGTACCCTAAATTTGCTCAAGGCGGACTAGAATGGCCTCCGTACTCACCGGACCTGAACCCTTGTGATTTTTTCTTGTGGGGTTACATTAAAGATCATTGTTACGCTAAAAACCCCAGCACAGTAGAAGAACTGATCGCGGCCATCCAGGAAGTGGTTCGCGGCATTACGAACGATATGTTGGACACAGTTTTTCACAGTTTTCAAAAGAGAAATGATTTTTGTACACAATCTAACGGTTCGCACTTCGAAAATATCTATCATTAATCACTGTACTTTTTCGTTATTTTTATAAGATGTAATAAATTGACATAAAAAATATTTGACTGGGTTTTATTTATGTGCGTTTAAAACTGCAGAGTTTCCTCTATTTAAAGCAATTTGGCTTTTCTGATTCTGTGCACGTGTTTTGAAATGACAGCCGATTAGTTTCAGCAACTTCCTATTGGACACCCTGTAGAAAATCTGGTAAAATTTTCTATCTGAAGAAGAAATTTTATTTTATTTTCGTGAAAATCTGTTTCACTCAGTAATAATAAGCGAAGTTTCAGGGTTGTCATCTGGTTACCGTTACTGCACGGTAATTTTTAACATTTAATTCTCTCCGTGTACCAAACCAACAATTGTTAATGAAAAAATCGGAAAAAAATCATGACCAATCTTTAGGTCGTACTTCTCAAGGGAAGATAGGGGTTTTTTTTTCTAATTTTGAATTTTTTTTTAAATTAAATAGCAACCTGCAAAGAAAATGATTTGGGCAGGACGAAAACGACGCAGGTTCACGGATTGAAGGTTAAATAATCCTTTAAAAATAATGGAACATTATTGGAAAACGTTTTAAGTGAATTAATATTATATACAAAGTATTGAGTATGATAGAATTAAAGATTTAAAATTGTCATCATAGAAAACAGCTATATTTGAAAAGAATTAAACATTAAAAAAATCAATTTAGAAAAAAAATAGAAAGAAAAATCTCACCACGATGGGTTTGGCGGCAAAAATGGCGAAATTTTTCATATTTTTGTTTACAAAAAATGAAATTTACAAATGATTTTACAAATGATAAGAATCATTTACAAATGATAAAAATGATTTTACAAAGAAATGAAACGATTAAGTGTACCAAAAAATCTACCGCCTACAAAATTCAATTGCGCGATAAAAAAAAAAAAAATTGCGAAGTATTTTTGGTCTTTCGTGTACGCGCCTCAATACTTAAAATATCGTGATAATCAATATTCGTTATAAACTCAAATTGTTCAACTCGGTCTACGGGATCATTTCGCAAATGCACTATACTCGCGTTGTCTTCGAGAAAACGAAAACCTCATAGTTTTTTTCGTTCAACTCCCATGCATTCATTTCCGGGGATGCAATTTCGTCATTAACAGAGTTGGGCACCATTTATATCATTTGCCAAACGGACCATTCGACATCGCGAGCTGCGATATGTAAGGACGTTATTTCATTATGCTCCCGAAGCAAAATTATCGATATGCAAATTGCATTTGAATAATATTGTGAATAAAAGATTGCGCATCGTTACCTGTAACAAGTGTATTATTTAATAGAATTTGAATTGTGAATATTTCATTATTACAATTGTATACGAAAAACTGACTTAGTGGAAATAGTAATTTATGCTACAAGTGCGGGAAGCAACGAATTCCATCGCGCGTGAAGTTGCCGCATGAGCCGAAGGCTTATGGTGCATTTCACACGAATACGAGTGTGCTTTGCAGCACGAGCCGAAGGCGAGTGCTGTAACCACACGAGTACGAGTGAGAAATGCACCATAAGTCGAGGCGAATTCGGCAACTTACGCGCGATGTAATTCTTTTTTTTTCGCACATGGCCCATACATTATTTTTTGCAATGACTGTCTCGAAAGTGGGATTTGAGATTCAACAAAACCAATAACCAATAACCATAACCAATTCTTATTTTTTCACATTTCAAACGTCAACTGTGATAAGTCGACGTTTCATATCACATGAATGTCGCTAGTTTGTTCGATCGGTCCAAAATCGTAGAACAAAAAACTATCAACCGTGAAAAAAACCGTTTTTTCGTGAATCAATGCGGTAGAGTGAGCTATAAATAGATTTTTTTCCGCACTAGTGCGGGAAAGTCTCGCATTCCCGCAGCACTAGTGCGGGAAAGTAAGCATCGTTGAGAAATAAGCCACTTTCCGCACGCTAAACACCATTCGAAAATCGCACTTTCGGGGCAGGCATTGAAAAAAATATTCAACGCACGTGCTCTCCGCACACGGAGAGAATTAAAAAGTAATTTTTGTCGTGAATTTCACGGCAAAAATTACCGTGATGTATTTCAATGTGGTGACAAGTAAGAAAAGCATAATAATTCGCATGCGACAAGTTTTTTTTAACTCACGTTACAGAAAATTTCAAATACGTAGCTAAAAATTTACTATACAAGAAGGGTAGCGCGCACAATAATTTTTACCGAGAGCACAATGCATTTTTCTATAACACTCATCAAATTTTATAATAAATCTTAAAATAACTGTTATTAAAGACGATACTTTTTTTATAGACATTTTTGAAAGGCATAAAATAATAAAATGCACAGTAAAATTTCGCTGATATTATATATTTTTTAAATTTAAGTTTTCCGTATTTTGTTACACATGAAAAATTTACTAGAAAATCTGGTAAAATGTTCTATCTGAAGAAGAAATTTTATTTTATTTTCGTGAAAATCTGTGTTTTACTCAGTAATAATAAGCGAAGTTTCAGGGTTGTCATCTGGTTATCGTTACTGCACGGTAATTTTTAACATTTAATTCTCTCCGTGCACGTAAAGTTAACTAAAACTTGGTTGAATGTAAAGTAGGAAAATGTTCATTCTATCGATGGGAACAACGAAAATTCTCCAAACTAAGTAAACAAGGGTAAACGATTTATTGTTTTATTCGGCTGCACTGTGGCAATTGCTTGATCGCCCAACTCTGTTTCGTGTCCTAGAAAAAAAAAGTAAAAAAAAAAAAACACCAAACGATAATTGGAATGAAAAATAAGTGTGTTACGGTATGTCGAAAGTCGATGCATCGACGGATTTTCACGTACCTCCAACGAGTCTCATACTTTTGCCTATAAAATGGAAAAGAGATGACGTTAAAAATCGAGCAAGGAACGATCTTACTCACAGTCCATGCCTCGTTGTGGAATTTCGAATAGGTTTATTTTTTTTTTCTCGCTTCTTATTCACAAATCCTTCAGAGGATTTTTTTCTTTTCGGTTGTCCTTGTCGACGCGGGTAATGGGGAAAAATGGACAACAAGAAGGGCAAAACAGTGGCAGATGTAGCTTACTCTCCCTTGTTGGGATGATGACGAACGACGTGAATTATTCTGCCGGGCGGATATAGAGGTGTGTGCAAAGTGAGAGCGATGCTGGAATCGCTCGGCACGATTGTTTGACCACGTGCGATATCCTTGTCCCTCTGGTACTCGCTGATACATCCACCGGCCTCCAAATTCGCCGCGGACGTTGGCATGGAACCGCAACCGCAGCACATTACCGAGCAAGCGATAGTTTTCCACTGAACATAGGGCATAGAAAATAAGTTCATCGCGGTTGGAGGTAGCCGCGTTGTTACCTTTTTTTTTTTTTTTTTTTTTTTTCAAATTATTATCGCGTTCCACACGTTTTTATTACACGCGTGCGGCAATGAAAAACAAATCTATGCAAATAACAACTGTATGCATTGATACAATATGGTCGAATTTTTTAACGTCGCCTTATTTGTACACGGAGAGAATTAAAAAGTAATTTTTGTCGTGAATTTCACGGTAAAAATTACCGTGATATATTTCAATGTGGCGACAAGTGAGAAAAGCATAATAATTCGTATGCGACAAGTTTTTTTTAACTCACGTTACAGAAAATTTCAAATACGTAGGTAAAATTTTACTATACAAGAAGGGTAACCGGCACGATAATTTTTACCGAGAGCACAATACATTTTCCTATAACACTCATTAAATTTTATAATAAATCTTAAAATAACTGTTATAAAGACGATACTTTTTTATAGACATTTTTGAAAGGCATAAAAAAATAAAATGCACAGTAAAATTTCGCTGATATTATATATTTTTTAAATTTAAGTTTTGCGTATTTTGTTAAACATGAAAATTTACTAGAAAATCTGGTAAAATGTTCTATCTGAAGAAGAAATTTTATTTTATTTTCGTGAAAATCTGTGCTTTACTCAGTAATAATAAGCGAAGTTTCAGGGTTGTCATCTGGTTACCGTTACTGCACGGTAATTTTTAACATTTAATTCTCTCCGTGTACGAAATGAGATTTGAAATGAAATTCAAATCTCATTTTCATCGTATCAAGGGGGTACTTTATTCTAGAAATTTAAAAGAAAACGATTTTTTGACATTTTCTTAAAGTATAGAATCTTCGGAATATGTCCTCAAAAGGAAATTTCGAAATTTCCAATATTTACAAAGTTATGGGGATTTGAATACGGACGGATTGAGAGGCCGCACCGGCTTCAGAAGCTTTCAAGGCCGTCTTCTGGTCTAGAATTTTGAAAAAATCGATTTTTTTTTGCATATTTTCAATGTTTAGTATTTCAAGAATATACCCTCCAAAGGAAATTTGGAAATTCCAAATATTAACGGAGTTACAGCTGTAATTAGTGAGGTGGAAACTTGACCGGCGCTTTCTTGACTACCTGAGGAGTATTTTATGGACCAGGAATCGCCGATTAACTATAATGTAAGTATATGTACCATCATATGACTTACAAGGGGACCTTACACGCTGTCACTCACGGATTTTGATAAGTCTCAGATATGTTGTAGAGGGACTTACCCGGAGTAACCGAGTAAAGGGATTTTATACAACGCTCTTTAGTTTTCGAGAAAAAACTTTCGAAAGTTTAGCTCGTAGCTATCATACCGGTACGGTTGCACTTTTGTCGAACCAGCGGGCGTGGTCCAGTGGGCAAGGTTCCCCCGGCTCTGACGCTCGAGGTCCAGGGTTTGAGTCCCGTGATGGCGTTTTTTTTTTCCACAAAATATAAATAAATTCGACGGATCATGCAAAACCGTCTAATTATTTATTATTATTTTATTTATTTATTTTAAAATTTTTTTTATTCATTTAAAAAATTTTTTACTTTCCATTTTTTTAAAATTATTTATTATTATTTTATTTTTCACGCAGAAAAAAAAGAGAGGAAGAAATTATAACATCTTTCACACGAAACTGCAGTTTATTATTTTTCATTACAATATACAGGTTTTTCTTACTCGCTATCACTGTGGTCGCTTGTTACATCAGAACAATATTGCGGGTGGTATTTGTCGTAAAAGCAAGCAAAACACAATACCAAAGAGCAACGCGCACATTGTATAAAAGCTATGGCCTTGCAGGCGCACGGAGTTTTGAGCAGCGTTATTGGAAAGCATACTTGATTGACATTTAAAAACAGCGGTCTTTCCTCAATTAACATTGATGCAAACCACGCATATTTAATCATCGGCGCGAAAGCAGGTGCGCTTAATTGATGAAGAATCAAAGAATGAATTTGTATGGAATCTTCCCTTGACGCAATACCACCCGCAATATTGTTCTGATGTAACAAGCGACCACAGTGATAGCGAGTAAGAAAAACCTGTATAGTGTAATGAAAAATAATAAACTGCAGTTTCTTGTGAAAGATATTATAATTTCTTCCTCTCTTTTTTTCTGCGCGAAAAATAAAATAATAATAAATAATTTAAAAAAAAATGGAAAGTAAAAAATTTAAAAAATTTTAAAAAATAAATAAAATAATAATAAATAATTAGACGGTTTTGCATCATCCATCGAATTTATTTATATTTCGTGAAAAAAAACAACGCCATCACGGGACTCGAACCCTGGAACCTCGAGCGTCAGAGCCGGGAACCTTACCCACTGGGCCACGCCCGCTGGTTCGACAAAGATGCAACCGTATCGGTATGATAGCTACGAGCTAAACTTTCGAAAGTTTTTTCTCGAAAACTAAAGAGCGTTGTATAAAATCCCTTTACTCAGGTACTCAGGGTAGGTCCCTCTACAACATATCTGAGACTTATCAAAATCCGTGAGTGACAGCGTGTAAGGTCCCCTTGTTAGACTGCCTGAAACTGTACTCGAATCTTTAAACGCGTTTTTCTCGAAACTACTTTTTTCGAGACGGTTGACATGATATCTCAAGTTGTAATTAACCGATTTGCTTGAAATTTTTTGTGGACCTTCTCTATACACCCCTCTATCGCCCCTACCAGATTTATCGCGAAATTTTGTTACTAATTATTTTAAAAAAATCAGCAATCGTGAAAAAAAACGGCAAAAAATGACCTTTTTTTTAAACAGCCGCCATTTTGCGAATTGTTTTTTTTTGCCTGAGGTAGGGGCTATAACGACATCCTTACTAATTAAGAATCTATTTTTTTTTTCAGATGACCAGGAGGGTTGGAATCATGTCAACCAGGAGAGGCCGTTTTTTTTTCACCCCCACTTTACCAGACTGCATCTACCAGAATTATGGATTTTTTTTTTCGCCAATTTTTTTATACAATGTCAAAGGATGAATAAATATGTGGCAAAAAGATAGATACGGAAATATTTTTTATTTTTTTTTAATCGCATGTTGAAAAATTCCCAAATTTTGGCCCTCTAGACTAGAAGACGGCCTTCAACTGCCAAAAAAAAATATATTTAATTTAAATAGGACCTATTTAAATCAAATAGTTTCTTTCCTTGTCTCACAGCCTACTACGAGCCTATTTGTTTCAAATATATTTTTTTTATTTGTTTAAGCTATTCTCTTAAAATATTCAATATACTCAAATTAAATAAACGAAGATTAGATTCCAATTAAATAAATAAATATAAAACACGATATATCGCATGCGTACGAGAAAGGAATATAGATTCATGATATAAAAGTGCACTGAAAGAAAGTTAAATTGTTTTTCCTTTTTTCACTATCAGGGCTGTTACGTGGAAAAAAAAAGAAAAGTATCATCGTCCCGTTTATTAACAGGCGCGACTATTTATGTAAAGAAAGACTAACCCTTTTCCTCAACTGCAGAATGTTACAACAGTCTTCCAATGAAATCAAAGCCATGAGTTTTTCGAAAGACTGAATCGTGTACCATTTTTCCGTTTGTCTCTTTTTGTCTTATACCACCAGATGAAGCCAAATCACAGATTTATGAGGAATAAATCAAATATTTAGTTATCAGACGATATTAAATAGATCTTGATTTTAATAAATAAATATATTTAAAAGAAATAATTTTAATAATGTAATGCAATAGGAAAAATTGGATTTCACGAAGAATCTAGTTAATTGAAATGTTAAAAAATCAAATAGATGCATCTAGTATTAACTTTAAGTAAATCAAGTAAATCTATTAAGTAAATTAAGTAAAATTTGCACTATTAAGTAAATCAAGAGAGTTTTTCTATCAGTGTAAGGAAGCTCGATCTGCTTGCAGAGACGAATGAGCTTCAGAAAATCATCATTTCGAAGTCGAGAAAGGCAAACTTTACCAGGCAGGATGGCCGATTAATATAGCTCAATTATAACAGGCCATTATATTGGGGGTACAAATTAATTCGGTCCGTTTCCAAGAGATGGCTCTGGCTGTTATGAATGTTTCATAGTGACGGCTGATTTCGGTCGTTTCAGAGAGGTTAGACATCTGTCAATAACATTCAGTTTATATCTCTTTGAGTTCCATTAAAAACCTAGTTTTTTACTGTGTTGAATATGTCAAATTTTGTGTTAACTAAGCAGCATGTGCGGGAAGTTTCACTTTTCTGCTTTAATTGGAAGAAAAGTGCAGCTGAAGCGCATCGAATGCTTATTGAAGTTTATGGTGATGATGCTCCAACTGATAAATCATGTAGGGAATGGTTTCGACGCTTTAAGAACGGTGATTTCAGCGTTGAAGACAAGCCTCGCCCTGGACAGCCAAAAAAATTCGAAGACAATGAATTGGAGGCATTACTCGATGAAGATCCGAATCAAACGCAAGAAGAGCTTGCAGATTCATTGAGAGTGACTCAACAAGCAGTTTCCGTACGACTAAAATCCATGGGATTGATTCAAAAGCAAGGAAATTGGGTGACTCGTGAACTGAAATTGCGAGACGTTGAAAGGCGATTTTTCTCTTGTGAGCAGCTGATTCAAAGGCAAAAAAGAAAGAGTTTTTACATCGGATTGTGACTGAGGATGAGAAATGGACATTCTACGATAACCCTAAGAAGAAAAAATACTACGCTTTGCCCGGTAAATCGTTGCCATCGACCTCAACATCAACACCAAAGCCGAATATCCATGGTTCGAAGGTCATGCTGTGTATCTGGTGGGACCAAAAGGGTGTTGTTTACTATGAGCTGCTACAACCTGGCGATTCCATTACGGGCGATCGGTATAGACTACAATTGATTCGTTTGAGCCGTACATTACGAGAAAAACGGCCGGAATACGACCAAAGACATGATAACATTTTCTTCTGCATGACAACGATCGGCCTCATATCACAAAAGTCGTAAACAAATATTTGGAAACGCTCGAATGGGATATTTTACCGCACCCGCCGTATTCTCCGGACATTGCTCCTTCTGATTACCGGTTGTTCCGACGGATGCAGCAGGATTTAGCAGGTCACCGGTGCACTTCTTTCGCAGAAATCGAAAATGGGCTCAAAACTTGGATCGCCTCAAAAGACGAGACTTTTTGTTCGAGATGGAATTTGAAAATTGCCTGAGAGGTGGGAAATAGTAGTAGCCAGCGATGGACAATACTTTGATTAATCTATTCATACCTTTTATTTCTGAAATAAATGGATTTTGCCACAAAAAAACGGATCGAATTAATTTGTACTCCCAATACTAAAAAAAATTGTACTTAAAACTTTGAACGCGTTTTTCTCAAAGCTACTTTTGTTCAACCTTGTTGACATAAAATCTCGAGTTCTATACAATTAATTACTTCAAATTTGGTATGGCCCCCTACAATATATATCCTTCTATCGTCCCTACCTTGGCATAGCAAAATTATTATTATTACTATTCAAAAAAAAAATATACTTAAAAAAAACAGGGCTAGAAATAAATTTCTTTTTAGATAGTCGCCATTCATTTTTTTTGTTTCTGGTACCTGCCAGGCATTCTTATTGATCACAAAAATTGGTTTCATTTCTTTTTTAGATGAAGAAGAGCTTTGGAATCATGTCAACCGCCTCAATTATTTTTTTGACGGCCATTACTGGGTGCCCATAACGTTTTCAATGTTTATTTCTTTTGCACAATTTTTTTTTAAGTTTTTGAAACATCAATAAAAAGACTGAATGAATGGTGAAATGTTTTTTTTTATCCAATCCAAAAAAACGCCTGAAATTTAGGCATCTAGATTAAAATACTATCTTAACTTTCCAAAATCGTACGTATTTCCAACTCCATCAATACCCTCCATATAACATCCAGGTAGTTGAGGATTTACAGATAAAGCGAATTATTTTCAAACCGACCATATAATTGAGAATTATCGGAACTTTTTGGAAACTCTACTTTTTTTTGAACTATATTTTTTCGTAACTTAGTTTGAAACTAAGTTTTTTTTTTTGAAACTATAGCAGCAGACTTTGCTGAGCCTAGAAATCGGGATGAAATTTTTTTTCTCTTGTATGAAATATGGGTTTATCCGAAGATGTTGTTTATACCAATATAAAATGTATAAACCTCAACATTAGCCAGACATTTAAACAATTATTCGCGTAACGTAAAAGAAAAAGTTTTCGTCAAAGTGTGCAAATAAAAAATGTACACATTTGCATTTTAATAACTCACGACCATTGACAGAGCTTTCTCCGTGAGAAAGTCAAAATTAAAATACCATCAAAATTAAAATGCCATCAAAGTGCCAAGGAAGCTGTGGGAGTGAAATAAGACAAGAAGGGATGCGGCGTGAAAATTTGTAATTTAAATACTTTCTTTACCTTGGGATCGACGCTGCGTCTAATAGCGTTTATGAGATCGGCTCTCAGGCTCTCCATCTGACTGAGTCCTATCCTCGGGACTACGTCTTTCCCGACTACGACGGAAGTGATGAATTCCTGGGTGTACTGCTGCGCGGGCATGCTGAGGAGACCGCCCGGGGGTCCGTACGAGAAGCAAACGAGATCCGGAAATTCTTGCCTCAAGAGGATTGCAAGAATCGAGGCAGTTCCGGCGCCCAATGAGTGGCCGACCAGTGTAAGGCCGAATTGATGAGTTCCTCGGTCGGGATCCTTCACATCGATGTTCAATCAAGCCCATCAACGTTAAAACAAGACATTTCAAGAATTCTGTATATAACTATTGTTATTTGCGATGCCGTCCTTCTTTTGTACAATTTACCGAGTAATAATTATATTGTGGTATTATTGTTAATTACGCATAATCAAGATTTTCGTGAAATGGATCGAATCTGTCGTTTTGGGGCGCAAAATTCGATTTTGCTAATTGTAGGTCTCAACTTTGGAAAAAGCCATTTAAGAAATGAATCGAAAATCAAATCATCAGAAGAACAAAAAAAGTTTAAATTTTCCACTTGAATTTGTAGCTTAGTTTCCAAGAGTTGGAATGGAACGAAAATGAGGTTTTTAAATCGCTCAATTTTTTTTCTCGCAGACTCAAGGCCATCTTCTAGTCTAGAAATTTGAAAAAATCGATTTTTTTTGCATATTTTCAATGTTTAGTATTTCAAGAATATACCCTCCAAAGGAAATTTGGAAATTCCAAATATTAACGGAGTTACAGCTGTAATTAGTGAGGTGGAAACTTAACCGGCGCTGCCGGACCGAATCGAACAATAGACGGTTCCGTCTGCTCGACTACCCGAGGCCCTACCCTTCGTGATATTCACGTTTCTTGATTATCTGAGGTCCCCTACCCTTTGTGATATGGACCAGGAATCGCCGATTAACGAAATGTAAGTATATGAGGTATTCCAGCCCAAGTGTGTAAACCCGTGACCCTGACCCTCTCGGATTTCTTTGATTTTTTTTCATATGATCGCATTGAGTCTAAAATACACCCTCATAATTTTTTTAGATTTTTCGAAACATCCCTCATTTAAAAAAAAACGCCATTTTTTATCTAAAAAAATTCTGAAAAAACCGTGATAATATATAAAAATTTTCAAGCTATCACCCGTAGTGGGCAGATTTTTTTTTCTGTGTTTTACAAGCTATTAACGTTCTCAAGATTCCAAAAAAATCTCAAATAGCTCACCTTGAGCAGATACTGAATTATTTTGGTACTCAAATTAATTTCGTTGATGATTTTCGAATAATGCAATACGAATTATAAACCTTAAAATGAGAATAATGCCTTCGTATTGCCTGAATAATGCTCCACAACATGATATAGCGTCTGGGGTTCTTAATATGTTTTTTTCAAAATAGGTATAAATAATTCTACTTGTCGGTAATTCCTATTTCATTATTCGATAATCATCAACGAAATTAATTTGAGTACCAAAATAATTCAGTATCGGCTCAAGGTGAGCTATTTGACATTTTTTTTGGAATTTGGAGAACGTTAATAGCTTGTAAAACACAGAAAAAAAAATCTGCCCACTACGGGTGATAGTTTGAAAATTTTTGTATATAATCACGGTTTTTTCAGAATTTTTTTAGATAAAAAAAAAATGGCGTTCTTTAAAAAAAAAAACATTTTTTTTTAAATAAGGGATGATTGGAAAAATCTAAAAAAATTATGAGGGTGTATTTTAGACTCAATGCGATCATATGAAAAAAAAAATCAAAGAAATCCGAGAGGGTCAGGGTCACGGGTTTACACACTTGGGCTGGAATACCTCATATGTACCATTATATGACTTAGACTGCCTGAAACTGTACTCGAATCTTTAAACGCGTTTTTCTCGAAACTACTTTTTTCGAGACGGTTGACATGATATCTCAAGATGTAATGAACCGATTTACTTGAAATTTTTTGTGGACCTTCTCTATACATCCCTCTATCGCCCCTACCAGATTTATCGCGAAATTTTGTTACTAATTATTTTAAAAAATCAACAATTGTGAAAAAACGGCAAAAAATGACCTTTTTTTTTAAATAGCCGCCATTTTGCGAATTTTGTTTTGCCTGAGGTAGGGGCTATAATGACATCCTTACTAATTAAGAATGTATTTTTTTTTTTCAGATGACCAGGAGGGTTGGAATCATGTCAACCAAGAGAGGCCGTTTTTTTTTCCACCCCCACTTTACCAGCCTGCATCTACCAGAATTATGGATTTTTTTTTCGCCAATTTTTTTGTACAATGCCAAAGGATGAATAAATATGTGGTAAAAAGATAGATACGGAAATATTTTTTGTTTTTTTTTAATCGCATGTTGAAAAATCCGCAAATTTTGGCCCTCTAGACTAGAAGACGGCCTTAAGCTACGGAAATCAGGAATAAATTTTTACGTCTCCTTATTAGAGATGTGCAACCTAAATCTGAAAAAAAGCTTTTGGATGAAAGTAAATATAAATAAATAAATAAAAAATCATTGCATCCGAACGATGCAAACGTCAGCAACGTCATGAGTGGATAATTTAACGAGATTTAAGTTTGCATGTGGGCGTGCAATTGAAATTGATAGTTCTGAGTTGCTTTGATTACTTTCGAAAAGTTTTACCTACAAACAATTGTTATATCCGTATCTTATTTTCTATTTTTTTTTCACTTTGATATATGTTATGTCATATTGTTCTTCTCTTCACTTCGAAGTGAACTCAATCGAACTCATTTTTTTGCGATCAAGCATCACTGCCGCCGGTTAAATGAAGCACTGAGGTGCAGCGTTTCGTTACGCTTCGCAGGCCGATAAGAACTCACGAGTGGTGTGTATAAATTATTCATTCAACCAAACTTTCAACAAAGCAAAAATCTAACGTGTAATTTGTGTACGTGAGTGCTATACGATGGTAATGTCTTCAAGGCAATCCGAACGTTTAGCGTCAGCACGATATCGAATTGCAAGTTCAACAAACCGTAAGTCCATTCCACTCGTAATTCATGTAATCGTAATCATGATTCAACTTTATTAAAACATCAATGGAATTAATTTAGGAAAAGAAACTGCGGTACTAATCAATTGTATCAAAATTGTGACCGTCATTATCAATTTCTCAAATTTTGTATAACCATATATATATATATATATATATATATATATATATATATATATATATAAGGTGTAGTAAAAAGAAATCCATTATTTTTGCATGAAATTGAAGGCTTTATTTAGCATAGTTAGAAAGATCCGATTTAGGTCTAATATGCACCGTTTTGATCGCTAACTTGTTGCCACTTTGAAGGTAATTTCGTTATGCCTTTCTCATAGAAACCCTCGTCCCTATTGGCAAAAAACTGGGACAGTCGATTTTCACAAGCTTCTCTTGAGGCGAATTTTTCACCAGCAAAATCATTCGCCATAGACAGGAACAGGTGGTAATCGAATGGTGCCAGATCCGGACTATAAGGTGGATGCATAAGAACCTCCCAACCAAGCTCCCGGAGCTTCTGGCGAGTCACTATCGATGTGTGTGGCCTGGCGTTGTCCTGATGGAACACAATTCCTCTCCTATTGTCCAAAACTGGCCGCTTCTGGGCGATTGCTTCCTTCAGACGGTCCAATTGTTGACAGTACAGGTCCGAATTAAGAGTTTGGCCGTAGGGGAGAAGCTCATAGGAGATGATTCCCTGCCAATCCCACCAAACACACAGTCAAATCTTCCTGACCGTCAATCCTGGCTTGGCTACCGTTTGCGCCGGCTCACCGCGATTCGACCACGACCGTTTTCGCTTGACGTTGTCGTATGTGACCCACTTTTCATCACCGGTCACCATCCGCTTCAGAAATGGGTCGATTTTACTGCGATTCAGCAGCGATTCGCAGATGGAAATTCGGTCCATGAGGTTTTTTTGCGTTAACTCGTGTGGCACCCATACATCGAGCTTCTTTTTGTATCCAGCCTTATTCAAGTGGTTCCAAACGGTTTTTTGTGCAATGTTTAGCTCCTGGGTAATCGAAACAGTGCTTACATGACGGTCGGACTCGACGATTTCCATTATGTTATCGACATTTTCGGCAATTGGCCTTCCAGAGCGTGGTGCATCTTTGACATCGAAATTACCGGAACGGAATGGACGAAACCAAAATGTCGCGTGATTGGCTGTTACAGTATCAGGACCATAAACACTATTCACATTTTTAGCCGCCTGGCTTGCGTTTTCGCCTTTATCGAAGAAAAACTGTAAAATATGGCGTATTTTCACTTTGTTGGTGGCCATCTTTGACGCGCGCTCAAAAAATATTGAGTCAAGCAATCACAAAACTGTCTGAGATGTTTATTTTAGTACGAAATCTTATCTTTCTAACGCCATCTAGCGTAATCCGATCGCACTTATACAACGCGAGATACAGATTACTAAAGCCATTTATTGCAAAATAATGGATTTCTTTTTACTATACCTAATATATATATGTGTGTGTATATACAGTAGAACCTCGGTTATCCGAATTTTCGGTTAACCGAACGCTTCGGTGCCTTATCTGAACGTTCGATCATCCGAACTCAATGATGGTCTTTTTTTTCTCAGTTAAGGTATCGCTATAAGTTATCACACTTTTTTTCTCTAATAAAGCTGTTTCCTAACACTTCGTGATATTTTCAAAACACATTATTGTCTATATGTAACTTCATACATCAGATCCTATATACATTGTATGTATATACGAGAAACCTTGTATGTGCGAGCGTATTTCGGCAGCGTCTTCCAGCAGTTTGATCCTGGCTGTCAAATTTTGGATGACCATGCGATTTATCTCTAGTGCAAGGGGTTCTAGGGGATGCCAACAACAATGATGATAATGACGGCGATTTGTCTGATTCGGAACCTACTTCGGAACTACACGTACACATGTAGGTAAGGACTACGAGTGTTGTGATCGGTGTTTGGGTTTGTTTGGGTTCGTTTGGGTTTGTTTGGGAAACCCCCCAGACCCCCCCCGTGGTCCAGTAGCCACCCGCTCCAGTAGCGACTACTGGTTTATCTGCGTTGGTATTTCCGCGAACTTCAAAACCCCATAACTTTTTATGGGGGGGGGGGGGGGGGGGTGACCGCCGCGATTTCTCTTCACCATCGTGATCAGGGGGTCAAAATCTACGACCCCCCCCCCCTCCAGGGTGGGGGTCATTTTCGGAATAATTACCGATTCTGTTTTAGAAAATCCACGAATGTCATTGAGAGTGCGTTCGTCTGTTTTGGGTGTTCCAAAATCGACACTGCATGAAATTATGAAGAAAAAAAAATAGAATTTCATCCGTATAAAATCCAAATAATTCAAAAATTGAACGACAGTGACTACCCAACAAGAATAACTTATGCTCAAAAGTAGCTGGAGACTTTTTCCACCGAAACACGACTAAGAAACATTTTTTATAGCGACGAAGCACATTTCCATCTTGGAGGTTATGTCAACAAGCAAAATTCTCGTTACTGGAGTCTCCAAAATCCAAGAGAAGTGCACGAGCAGCCACTGCATGTTGAAAAGGTCACTGTTTGGTGCGCTGTTTCGGGGAACGGAATCATCGGGCCCAATTTTTTTGAAAATAATCGTGGCCAGACGGTGACGGTCAACTCAAAAATTCAAAATCCGCATTTGATTTCTTTTCTTTTCAATAAATATTTTTTAATTATTTTGTTTATTCATTTTTTCACGAATTTTTTAAGTTTGAAATCTGCCATCGGACACCCTGTACAATCGTCTTCTGCTATACCGGTGACGGTGTGTCAATCCTTGCTGTAAGTATAATAAACGTTTCGCGGACCATATGCTAGCCATCCTGGACCACCGGTTGGAAAACACTGGTGTACACCGTGAGGACTCCTTTTTTTCGAAGAAATTTTCAACCGTTTAAAAATATGTCAAAAAAAAATAAAATAAAAAAAACGTTTAAAAATTTAATTTCTGTTCTTTATGAGTGGTTTGATTTGTTTTATTTTAACCCATTGGACAGATGGACCTAGCGCTTTGACAGCTAGCCCGAAAAAATCTTTCGAGACAGATTGGAAGACTGAATATTTGACAGCCGTTCGGAAAAATCGTTCTCAGCCCGCCCATCAACGCGGAGGTCTTAAGGCCTTATATACGCGAAAAATTTCAAAATTTTTCATTTTTTATTTATTTTTGATTCCATTAGCCTGAACGGTTAGGAATATTTTAAGCTTTGCAGAATTGAAAAATTCCAAAAATTGTTAAAGTTACAGCATTTAGAGCGTAACATAGATAGCGCGCGGCGCGCCCGACCGCCAACTTCAAAGCCGTTTTTCCACGATTCACACGGAGAGAATTAAATGTTAAAAATTACCGTGCAGTAACGGTAACCAGATGCGAACCCTGAGATTTCGCTTATTATTACTGAGTAAAACACAGATTTTCACGAAAATAAAATAAAATTTCTTCTTCAGATAGAAAATTTTACCAGATTTTCTAGTAAATTTTCATGTGTAACAAAATACGCAAAACTTGTATTTAAAAAATATATAATATCAGCGAAATTTTACTGTGCATTTTAGTATTTTATGCCTTTCAAAAATGTCTATAAAAAAGTATCGTCTTTATAACAGTTATTTTAAGATTTATTATCAAATTTAATGAGTGTTGTAGGAAAATTTATTGTGCTCTCGGTAAAAATTATCGTGCGCGCTACCCTTCTTGTATAGTAAAATTTTACCTACGTATTTGAAATTTTCTGTAACGTGAGTTAAAAAAAAAACTTGTCGCATACGAATTATTATGCTTTTCTCACTTGTCACCACATTGAAATATATCACGGTAATTTTTGCCGTGAAATTCACGACAAAAATTACTTTTTAATTCTCTCCGTGCACTTTTTTGAACCTTGTGAAAGTTCTAAATTTTGAACGAAGGTTCAGATCGCTTTGAAATTTTTACAACATATTCTTAGTATCATCATCTATCGTGTGAACCACGGAAACAAAAATTTCAATGACACAAAAAATTATAAAAAATAAAATACCGACAGAAAATTGAGTAAAAAAATTTTAAGTTTCGAATTTTTATTATAATAACTTTTTTTAAAAATAATATTGTTGGTTCACACTGAAGATACATTCATTGTGCAATTATAAATATGTTCATTTTTTTTTCAGACACCCACATCGATGCCGAGAACTTTCACCATGAACGCGCGCGCAAAAAAAATACATTGCTTTATTATGTTATATCTCTACCATTTGTTAATATTTCTGATTTATTTTTTACATATACTTAACCATGTGCATAAATGATCTGTAAAAAAATATGTTGTCAATATATGCGTCATTTTTTTTTAACCGCGTCTAGAAAAGTATCCTTGAAAATCGGCGAAATCGCGTATATAAGGCCTTAAAACAATTCTCACCTATTTTTTTCAATAAATACCTAGGCCTACAATGAGAGCCTGCCAAAGAATTTGCATAAAAATAAAAATAATGAAACAAAAATATATAAAAAAAGCACGTTCGTTGCATTCCAACGACGCAAACGTCAAAAGTAATTAATTAAACGGAAGATCATACCTTTGCGAGTGCCCGCGCAATGATTCCCTCGTCGGAGATTTTCTTGCGAATGTACTCGGCGGCTTGTACCATACCCTTGTGTCCGAGCCAGTCATCCCTGGGCGGTGTAAGCGGCAATACTTCGGCCTCGGCATTCAGATCGGTAACGACATCTTTCATGCTCAGAGTACCTCGAATACTGATGACGACCTGAAAAAAAAAACAAAAAAACCGTTTCAAACAAATTCACCAAATTTTCATAGTCACACGGAGAGAATTAAAAAGTAATTTTTGTCGTGAATTTCACGGTAAAAATTATCGTGATATATTTCAATGTGGTGACAAGTGAGAAAAGCATAATAATTCGTATGTGACAAGTTTTTTTCTAACTCACGTTACAGAAAATTTCAAATACGTAGCTAAAATTTTACTATACAAGAAGGGTAGCGCGCACGATAATTTTTACCGAGAGCACAATACATTTTCCTATAACACTCATTAAATTTTATAATAAATCTTAAAATAACTGTTATTAAAGACGATACTTTTGTTATAGACATTTTTGAAAGGCATAAAATAATAAAATGCACAGTAAAATTTCGCTGATATTATATATTTTTTAAATTTAAGTTTTGCGTATTCTGTTACACATGAAAAATTTACTAGAAAATCTGGTAAAATGTTCTATCTGAAGAAGAAATTTTATTTTATTTTCGTGAAAATCTGTGTTTTACTCAGTAATAATAAGCGAAGTTTCAAGGTTGTCATCTGGTTACTCTTACTGCACGATAATTTTTAACATTTAATTCTCTCCGTGCACTTGCTTCATTCGTTCTTGTCACTCGGGCAATCCATGCTCGTGCCATTGTAATATTATTCTGAGCCGAGTAGAACAAACCTTTTTTCTCGTATAATCGAGGGCGACGAAGAAAGGCGTTTCACCTACGTCGACGTGAAAAGTCGCGTAGACGACCTCGACCTCGCCGATGTCGATCATACGTCTCAGCGCGGCGTAATTGCACTGGCAACAATTGTCAGCAACGACGGTAGCCTCGTCCTCGTGTCTCAGGCAAGGAAAACAACCGCATTTTAGCCTAAAATTTTCATCCTCATACATAAGATTGTTTATGTTTATTATTTTTCTTTTACTTTGTCAAATGGCTCAAATGAATGACGCATTTATCCGTTGCCCCAATTTAATATTGCTCTTTGGCTGTGGAAGAACGTACAAGTTTGTGAAGATGCTCGCGCAGATTTTCGAAAACTCAAAATTATCTTTGATTGAGTGAGCCAATTGCGATGCAATAAAAACTAAGTGTTAGTCCGTTTGACAAAAGCGTGTACGGCTAGATTTTTTCTTCCTGGAAATTGTTAGAGGGTAGATTCGAACGCGAGCAGTCAGCGGGACCCTACCAACAAGATGCTCCGTGGAGAAAGCGTCAGTTGTCGTTCGATCGTGGTCACAGACGGACCCCGATTGTCCGAAGAACACGTCGAAAAAAGACTCACTTGGACGATAGAAAGCTTGAACCGTGATTGGGACAACGGAATTTTTGGACGAAGCTTCGTTTTGGGCAAGTTCTCCCATTGAGGGGCCAGTCCACTTTGAAAATTTCAAAAAATCGATTTTTTTTTTACTGTTTTCGAAAGTACATACATTCAGAAATATTGTGTCAAAATTTTATGAAAATCCGAGCTCTCTAAGTATTTTTTTTTTTTACTTGAACGTCGGGACCTCATTTCGTCTACCTGAGCGTATAGCGGGCTCGGCCGACCCGTCGGCCTTTAGAATGGTGCAAGTACCTCAAAGCTAAGGCACTTCGGCAACATTACGAACATCCTCCTGCTCTTTCTGAGGAATTACAGGAAGTTTTAAAAACCTATTTACGAGGATCTCACCAAAACAGAACTGCTCGAAAGGTGTTTAGGTGGCCATACGCAAAACAATAATGAAAGTTTTAACAACTGCGTATGGAATATGGCACCTAAACACATGTTCAACGGCAAAAAAATCGTTGACATTGCCTGCAAAGTTTCCGCGTGTGTCTTTAATGAAGGATTTCGTCCAGTGCTTAAAATAATGGAAATAATGGGCGTCAAACTCGGCCCGATCGCCATCGTATTCGCCGACAATCGCGATGACGAGCGTGTTCGCTCTGCAAACCGCCGCAGTTCTGAGTGCTCAAAAGAGACCAGAAGCAAACGAAAGCAAGCAAGACTTGAAGAAATCGACGATGATGAGCAATCAGAAGGGATTTTGTACGGTGCAGGAATTGCCGATTGAGTTTAGGTAAGAGTTTTTCCATAGTATAACCTTCAAACGCGTTTTTCTCGAAACAACGTTTTCAAAATCTAGCTCCATCGTATCTCTAAAACTAATAAACCGATTCTCTTGAAATTTCAACCACATATTGTAGACATGATTCGCAATAAGATCACCCTCGGTGGTTTTAAAATTTTGATTTTTACTCTTTTTTTTGCGAAAAACTGCGAAAAAACGCGTTTTTTTTTACTTTTTTCGTTTTTCATCTGCCATTTTGTTATTTTTTGATAAAACTTTATATCCGAGGGTCATTTTGTAGCTGGTGTCATACTGAATCTAATGGACTTTGATTTTTTTGTTTCAGACAAGCCGTTGCCGAGTTGTGATGGAGCTACCTAGCCCACCTATTTTCGAGGCGTTACGTTAAACTATAGTTTTTGTACTTAAAAATGAATAAAAATGAATTAAACATTTTTTTTTAATGTATCTCAAGACTTTATTTATCAAGCCCAACAACTTTTATATTCATATCTTTTATAAAATCCTCAAAAAAAAATCGCGAAAATAGCCTTTTTTTCGTGGCTCCAAAGTAGACTGGCCCCTTAATAATATATATCCATACCAATAGACACCAAAGATGTGGAACGTCAAGCAATTATTCCGACAGATTCGACTCTTATGGAGGTCGTTGTCATCAGATTATGCCATGAAATTAGTGGAAAGTATGCCGCGGAGGCATACTTCAGTAGGCGACTGAACCACTTATTAATAATAAAGTATCAAGGTTTTTTTTTTCAATGCCTTGTCTCAAATAGTTTTTGAGTATCGTCTTACACGCTGTTGTCAAACAGACTACTTCAAGTTAAGGAGTTTCGGGACAAATGACGAAATGTTACCATTCGATTCGAATGTATACAGTAGATCTGTTGTCAAATACTGAATGCACCCTCCAAATTTTTTATCGATCATCTACATCATTGTCATAAGATTTACAATTGAATTGACACTTTTTAACATAGGGAGATGTCTACACTCGTCGCTGATCGGCAGTTTTAGGGACGCAATAGTGTGAAGAAATGTTATGAAAAATTGTCAAACCACTCAGTACATTATGACAATCATATCATATTGACATTTTTGTTAATGAAAACGTTCAGTTTTTCCACCACCGACGAAACGTAGAGGCGAAGTGTGGCAACTGCGCACGCGTGCTAAATGGCGTTCGTGTTTGAATACCATTAAGGGACAACACCACTGTGACGGCTTCAAAAAATCGATTTTTTGAAAACCATCTAGAAAAATCTAAAATACATTTAAGATTAAGATGCCGTTGGGACCAGGTCGAAAAAATAATTATTTTCGGAGATATTGAATATTTTGTGGAGCGGTGCAGCGCTCCGTGACGCTCGGGGTCCCGCGCAGCCGTCTCTTCCTGAGGAAGTATTGGAGGCAATTACGCCAGTCTTCGAAAATTTGAGCAGAGACGATTTGCTGCAGCGTTGTTTGGGCGGCTTCACGCAAAACAAGAACGAAAGCTACAACAAATCAGTTTGGGCAATAGCCCCCAAGTGTCAGTCCGGGAGCAAAAAAATCGTCGATATTGCAGCTGATATCGCGGTATTATTATTCAATGATGGCCTGAGAAGCCTCATGAAAGTTTTGGAGACGTTGGGGATAACTATCGGCCCAAATTGTTTCAATTTTTGCGTTGAAACCGACGCAGCGCGGATCGAGCTGGCGGAGCGCTCGCTCACAGACGCTGCAAAAGAGGCAAGAAGAGCCTCTACAAGTTTGAGAAAAGATGCTAGGGACAATCATTTGCTTCTTGAAGGCGAGCTATATGGTGCCGGCATCGCTGATTAAAGGTAAAAAAATTTTTTTCCAATTTATCGCATAAATTAACAAACCTAAAACTTTGAACGCGTTTTTCTCAAAACCACTTTTTTGAGTGCGGCACGCAGCAGAACTCGAGCAATTTTTATCCGATCGATTTCAAATTTGGACTGCATCAATAAAACTAGATTATCTAAAGAAGTACATAGGATTTTTTCGATATCTCAATAATAAAAAAAGTTATAGCCTATTTTCGACGAGAAATTTTGCTCGAAAATCGTCCTTTAATTTCAAAAGCGTGCCTATTTTTTAAAAATCAATATTTTTTCAAATCCCTATATACTTCTCTTCAAAATATCATATTATTAACGAAAACACTCGGTATTTTTTTTCAGATCGACTTTGAAGAGAGTTCTGCTGCGTGCCGCGAACCACTGCAGAGGCAACAGTACCTGACGCGGGAGCTTCCCCAGCGTCACCATGGGGCGTGAAAAATTTGAATTTTTTTTTTTATGTATCTTCAATAAACAACGAACAAAACAAAAAATTTTTTTTCGAATATCTCTTTTTTTTCCCACAAAGAAAAATTCTTGAAAAATGGCAAAAAAACAGGGGGTCACAGTGGTGTTCTGCCTTAATCGCCGTGGCATGGCTTTACGTGCGATAAAATGCATTTTTATAGACAATTGATATGTTTTCTTTTTAACAACTGACATTTATCATTCAGAATTTATTCGGATTAAGGCCTTATATACGCGAAAAATTTCAAAATTCTTCATTTTTTAATTTATTTTTGATTCCATTAGCCTGAACGATTAGGAATATTTTAAGCTTTACAGAATTGAAAAATTCCAAAAATTGTTAAAGTTACAGCATTTAGAGCGCGTAATAGATAGCGCGCGGCGCGCCCGACCGCCAACTTCAAAGCCGTTTTTCCACGATTCACTTTTTTGAACCTTGTGAAAGTTCTAACACTTGAACGAAGGTTCAGATCGCTTTGAAATTTTTACAACATATTCGTAGTATCATCACCTATCGTGTGAACCACAGAAACAAAAATTTCAATGACACAAAAAAATATAAAAAATCAAATACCGACAGAAAATTGAGTAAAAAAATTTTAAGTTTCGAATTTTTATTATAATAATTTTTTTTTAAATATTAGGTGTACAACTTAGTTCGGTCCGTTTTCAAAAGATGGCTCTAGGTGCTATAAATGGTTGACGGCAACAGCTGATTTTTGCTGTATCGTGAAGTATCAATATCTCTTAACCAAATATCGTTTACAGACCTTTGAGTTTTGCGCATCAAGTCTAATTTTTACTGGGGTGAAAATGTCGAATTTTGTCCCAAATAAGCACCATTTGCGGGAAGTGTGGATTTTCGGTTTCAATTGGTAGAAAAGTGCGGCTGAAGCCCACCGAATGCTTGTGGAAGTTTATGGTGAATCTGCACCGTCGGATAAATCTTGCAGAGAATGGTTTCGACGGTTTCAAAGTGGTGATTTTAGTGTTAAGGACAAAGAGCGTTCGGGTCAACCGAAAAAGTTTGAAGATGACAGAGACATTACTCGATGAAGATTCGTGTCAAACGCAAAAAGAGCTCGCACAAACATTAGAAGTTACGCAATAAGCTATTTCGAAACGACTCAAAGTCGCGGGATATATCCAAAAACAAGGAAATTGGGTCCCATACGAATTGAAACCGAGAGATATCGGACGACAATTTTGCATATCCGAAATGTTGCTAGAACGTTACAAAAAAAAAATCTTTTCTGCATCGAATCATTACCGGAGACGAAAAATGGATTCATTATGACAACCCGAAACGGAAAAAATCGTATGTACAGCCCGGTCAACCCGGAACATCAACGCCGAAGTCGAATATCCATGGTGCCAAGGTTATGCTCTGTATTTGGTGGGATCAGAAGGGCGTGATCCACTATGAGATACTAAAACCTGGTCAAACCATCACGGGTGACTTCTACAGGCAACAATTGATCCGTTTAAAGCGAGCTATAGCCGAAAAACGTCCAGAGTATGCGACCAGACACAAGTCCATAATCTTTCAACATGACAACGCTCGGCCTCACGTTGCTATTGTGGTTAAAAACTATTTGGAAAATAGCGGGTGGGAAATTCTGGCTCACCCGGCTTATAGCCCAGACCTTGCCCCTTCCGACTACCATTTGTTTCGATCGATGCTGAACGCTCTGACTGGAATACGCTCCACGTCACAACAGGGTATGAAAAATTGGCTCGATTCATTCTTGGCTTCAAAAGATGAACGCTTCTTCCGCGACGGAATTCATAAATTACCAGAAAGATGGGGAAACGTAGTGGCTAGCGATGGACAATATTTTGATTAATGTATTTATTCATTTTATCATTCAAATAAGTGCGTATTTTAAGCAAAAAAACGGACCGAATTAAGTTGTACACCTAATAATATTGTTGGTTCACACTGAAGATACATTCATTATGCAATTATAAATATGTTCATTTTTTTTTCAGACACCCCCATCGATGCCGAGAACCTTCACCATCAACGCGCGCGCAAAAAAAAAATACATTGTTTATTATGTTATATCTCCGCCATTTGTTAATATTTCTGATTTTTTTTTTTTACATATACCATTAACCATGTGCATAAATGATCTGTAAAAAAAATGTTGTCGATATATGCGTCATTTTTTTTTAACCGCGTCTAGAAAAGTACACGGAGAGAATTAAAAAGTAATTTTTGTCGTGAATTTTACGGTAAAAATTACCGTGATATATTTCAATGTGGTGACAAGTGAGAAAACCATAATAATTCGTATGCGACAAGTTTTTTTCAACTCACGTTACAGAAAATTTCAAATGCGTAGGTAAAATTTTACTATACAAGAAGGGTAGCGCGCACGATAATTTTTACCGAGAGCACAATACATTTTCCTATAACACTCATTAAATTTTATAATAAATCTTAAAATAACTGTTATAAAGACGATACTTTTTTATAGACATTTTTGAAAGGCATAAAATAATAAAATGCACAGTAAAATTTCGCTGATATTATATATTTTTTTAAATTTGTTTTGCATATTTTGTTACACATGAAAATTTACTAGAAAATCTGGTAAAATGTTCTATCTGAAGAAGAAATTTTATTTTATTTTCGTGAAAATCTGTGTTTTACTCAGTAATAATAAGCGAAGTTTCAGGGTTGTCATCTGGTTAGCGTTACTGCACGGTAATTTTTAACATTTAATTCTCTCCGTGTACCTTCGAAAATCGGCGAAATCGCGTATATAAGGCCTTAATAAAGAAAGGTAAATGTTTTTTTTTTTTCAATAGATTGCGTGAGTTGCTGTGCTCGCTGATGGTCGGGCTAACAAAATAAATGTCGCAATAAAAAAATTTATTACAGTAATCGTGTTGTTTTCGCACGAAATATTAGTTTCTAGAAGTTGGCACCTTTTTCCAGAACAACACGAATCCTCCACCCCCCCCCCCCCCCCCAAAGATAAGCTGTCCTCAAAGTCATTGTCTCATGTTTTTCTGAAAATTCCATCCAGATTGAGTCAGTAGTTTTTACGTGATGCGTGCACGAACAAAAAGAAAAACAGACAAACAGACACGCAAAGTTTAAAGTTTTATTATATGCATGAATATGCAACGTTCAATCAGTAGTTCTTTTTTTTTTTAATATCAACGAGTTTTACATTATTTTATCACCTTTCGTTGTACTTTAAGGTATTCCTTTCAGCAACCCGAATATTTAACTATTAACTGATTTTCGTCTACAATTAAGTAAAAATATATCCCAGTATACTGATAAATTTTCAAGTCAAGTTATCGAATTTTTAACAAAAAATTACGACTGTAAAAATCGTTTAATTTATGCAGCATTTTATGGAGATGACATGCTACCCACATTTCTATCTAACAATTGATATATTCAATAACTCTACCCGAGTAGAAATCCTGCTCCGGCTACAAGAAAGGCCTGATCAGGCATCCTGATTTCTTTTTCATGCCTTGATCAGGATTTTTGATCAAGCCCTGATCATTTCTGTGACACTTTCCCTGACTTCGGCCTGATCAGGGTAAAACATCAAGGCTTGATCAATGAAAAAGATCAAGGCATCATCAGCATAGAACATCAAGGCTTGATCAGTGAAAAAAATCAAGGCCTGACCAGGATAGACCATCAAGGCTTGATCAGTGAAAAAATCAAGGCCTGACCAGGATAGAACATCAAGGCTTGATCACAGTGCAAAATCCCGAGTAGAAATCCTTCTCCGGCTACAAGAAAGGCCTCATCAGGCATCGCCCGAGTAGAAATATTGCCAGGCTTGCTTGATATTTGATCCGGGCCTGATCACGTTGTAGTACGGAGGCCTTACTTAAGGTATGCCCCAATTTGCCTGATCCGGTCGGTGTCACGTGATAGTCAGGCAACTGGATGTAGTGTTTCCTCCAGTTGCCTGATCCAGCTAGCTTCAGGCGATGGTCAAGCAACTGGACTTACGGTTCACTTCAATTCGCCTGAAGCTAGCCGGATCAGGCGAATTGAAGCAAGCCGTAAGTCCACTTACTTGACCATAGCCTGAAGCCAGTTGGATCTGGCAACTGGAGGAAACACTACATTCAGTTGCCTGACTATCACCTGACACCGACCGGATCAGACAAATTGAGGCATACCTTAAGTAAGGCCTCCGTACTACAACGTGACCAGGCCCGGATCAAATATCAAGCCAGCCTGACAATATTTCTACTCGGGTATATGTCTTATATAAACTCCGCTAAGCATGTAAATAAATTTGAAGATTCCGTAACGATCATAGAAACAGGGGGTTACCGAATGTTTACAGAAAATATTAATGATAAAACTTGGAAAAACGTGACTAGCAGAAGAATTTTCGTAACTGCGATTTTTCCAGAGAACATGTAAAAATGCCTAAATCTACGAAATTTATGCAAAATTTTTCATTCCTTTTTTGTCGCTTGAAGGTACGCTCTTACGGAATAGAACATATTTTTTTGTTGTTGTTGCATATAAATGTATATTTATTTAATAACTGGTAATCGTGTAAAGGCATGAAAAAAGTATGTCGCTGGCGTTAATAATTCGCGCTCGCCAGGTAATCTGAAAAAAAAAATTCAAAAAGATTCTTAATGTGTATGAGTGTCGCTATCGGCCGAACTAGAATTATTATTTTATATTGCAAAATAACAAAATGGCGTCGTTTTTTTGCAAAAGTCTTCGAAAAACACGTTTTTTTTTTTCGTCACACGGAGAGAATTAAATGTTAAAAATTACCGTGCAGTAACGGTAACCAGATGACAACCCTGAAACTTCGCTTATTATTACTGAGTAAAACACAAATTTTCACGAAAATAAAATAAAATTTCTTCTTCAGATAGAACATTTTACCAGATTTTCTAGTAAATTTTCATGTGTAACAAAATACGCAAAACTTAAATTTAAAAAATATATAATATCAGCGAAATTTTACTGTGCATTTTATTATTTTATGCCTTTCAAAAATGTCTATAAAAAAGTATCGTCTTTGATAACAGTTATTTTAAGATTTATTATAAAATTTAATGAGTGTTATAGGAAAATGTATTGTGCTCTCGGTAAAAATTATCGTGCGCGCTACCATTCTTGTATAGTAAAATTTTAGCTAAGTATTTGAAATTTTCTGTAACGCGAGTTAAAAAAAAATTGTCGCATACGAATTATTATGCTCTTCTCACTTGTCACCACATTGAAATATATTACGGTAATTTTTACCGTGAAATTCACGACAAAAATTAGTTTTTAATTCTCTCCGTGCATAATTCGGGCGAAAGTATAAGTAAACGCGTTTTCGCGTAATGTCGATTATAAGTTAAAAAGTCGTCTGCTAAAGCCCATCTTGGTGTATAAAGAGTGCGCGGCGTGTCGTGTCGTGACAGTCGTTTTTTTTTTTATTACTTGGCGTCGAGACGCTGCCGCGTCTCTTGATATCAATATTTTTAAATAATTCTAGTTCGGACGATAGCGACACTCATACAGATTGAGAATCTTTGTGAATTTTCTGTTTCCGATTATCTCGAGAGCGCACATCATCAACGCCAGCGACATACTTTTCTTCATGCCTTTACATGATTATAAATTGTTGAATAAATATACATTTACATGCAACAACAAAAAATTGTATTCTATTCTCTAAGAGTGTACCGTTAAGGCCGTCTTCTAGTCTAGAATTTTGAAAAAATCGATTTTTTTTTGCATATTTTCAATGTTTAGTATTTCAAGAATATACCCTCCAAACACGGAGAGAATTAAATGTTAAAAATTACCGTGCAGTAACGGTAACCAGATGACAACCCTGAAACTTCGCTTATTATTACTGAGTAAAACACAGATTTTCACGAAAATAAAATAAAATTTCTTCTTCAGATAGAACATTTTACCAGATTTTCTAGTAAATTTTCATGTGTAACAAAATACGCAAAACTTAAATTTAAAAAATATATAATATCAGCGAAATTTTACTGTGCATTTTATTATTTTATGCCTTTAAAAAATGTCTATAAAAAAGTATCGTCTTTATAACAGTTATTTTAAGATTTATTATAAAATTTAATGAGTGTTATAGGAAAATGTATTGTGCTCTCGGTAAAAATTATCGTGCGCGCTACCCTTCTTGTATAGTAAAATTTTACCTACGTATTTGAAATTTTCCGTAACGTGAGTTAAAAAAAAGTTGTCGCATACGAATTATTATGCTTTTCTCACTTGTCACCACATTGAAATATATCACGGTAATTTTTACCGTGAAATTCACGACAAAGATTACTTTTTAATTCTCTCCGTGAAGGAAATTTGGAAATTCCAAATATTAACGGAGTTACAGCTGTAATTAGTGAGGTGGAAACTTAACCGGCGCTGCCGGACCGAATCGAACATTAGACGGTTCCGTCTGCTCGACTACCTGAGGCCCTACCCTTCGTCATATTCACGTTTCTTGACTACCTGAGGTCCCCTACCGTTCGCCGATTAATCGCCGATTAACGAAATGTGAGTATATGTACCATTATATGACTTAGACTGCCTGAAACTGTATTCGAATCTTTAAACGCGTTTTTCTCGAAACTACTTTTTTCGAGACGGTTGACACGATATCTCAAGTTGTAATGAACCGATTTACTTGAAATTTTTTGTGGACCTTCTCTATACACCCTTCTATCGCCCCTACCAGATTTATCGCGAAATTTTGTTACTAATTATTTTAAAAAAATCAACAATCGTGAAAAAAAACGGCAAAAAATGACTTTTTTTTTTAAACAGCCGCCATTTTGCGATTTTTTTTTTTTGCCTGAGGTAGGGGCTATAATGACGTCCTTACTAATTAAGAATCTATTTTTTTTTCTTCAGATGACCAGGAGGGTTGGAATCATGTCAACCAGGAGAGGCCGTTTTTTTTCCACCCCCACTTTACCAGCCTGCATCTACCAGAATTATGGATTTTTTTTTTCGCCAATTTTTTTATACAATGTCAAAGGATGAATAAATATGTGGTAAAAAGATAGATACGGAAATATTTTTTGTTTTTTTTTTAATCGCATGTGGAAAAATCCCCAAATTTTGGCCCTCTAGACTAGAAGACGGCCTTAAGCGAAAAAAAAACAGTTTGTACCGATACATGCAACAGTTTTCAAAAAAAAAAACTTATTAAATAATAGCTTATTTTTGGAGCTATCACAGTAGTCTTATGCGCCCACAAAATACGGTCCTCCGCGAAAGGAATACTTTAATTCCGTCATATCTCTTCACAATGCCTAATATTGAGTATTCTTTGCCGAGATACAGTTTGGCTAAAAACAGTTGACTTCTTGAGCTTTCTGTTTTGCAGATACTCGTTAAGTTCCCCAATGAGTGTAGTGCATCAAAGGGGCCAAAAAAACTTGAACCGATGCTTCTTTTTATTCCCCTACTCGAGCAAGTATCGACTATTGATTGGACCATGCCGGGAGATTGTCAAGTGTCATGTCATATCGTTAATCTCCCAGGAAGGCAGAAAAATATAGGCCACCGTTGAAAATATCCATAGTAGATGGAAAGATGCGAATTCCCAATGAAGTAACAAGCGAAATCTCGAGTGAGTGATCGATGGCCGTTGCGTTACGCGCAAATTTCTCTTGATTACCTCGTGCACAACTGGCAAAGACCGGTCGTATGATTGAAGAGGAAGAGCGGCCATCCGTATGCCGCCAGAGCAAAGTGCATGTAATGAATAGCCGACTGAAAATGTGCCAAGTCACCGTCCTCGGTGAGCGATAGGAACTTGGTCCTGGGTGTAACCGGTACACCCGAGAGAAATTCGTAAGTGTCGTTCTTCTTCTGCTTGACGATGAGCTCCCGTTCAATCTTCTGAAACTTTCGCAGCAACACGAGGCCGGCCACGACGTCAGACGGCACCACGTCAAGATCCCTGAAGAAGTCGCTCAGTAACCTCGCTATGTCCGTGAATGAGTTCTGTTGGCGTTGCACAGAAACGGTAAAAAGTCGACCGTTGCGGTTGGAAGATAAAAAAAAAAAAATATTGCATATCAGTTTGGGAAACAATGTTAGAGGAAACGTAGTTGGGCGTGGCCGGCGAATAAGTTCAGTTCGTTGCAAAAATTATCATTTCCGTGTGCCGGTTATCAGTCTTTTCTTTTTCCTGGACATACACCCTTGGCCAAAAGTTTGGGGCACCCTGCAATTTTTCTTTCCGGACAAAAAATTGAATATCTCGACCAAAAAAAATCGGAAACCAATTTACCAAACGGGATTTTGAAGAGAGTAAAGTTAGCTTCAATTTTCGTTTTTAATTTTATTTTTTCGATTTTTTTTGTGCCCGGTACGTCATTTTGAAAATGACGGTTTTTCACGATTTTCGCACCGCGCAAAGTCGTGCGCTGGACTTCGGAAAAATAGAAATCTCGCTATTTAGTGAAATGACCTTAGAAAAGGGAAGTGTTAGCTTTAGTTTCGTTTTTTTTTTTAATTTGCAATTTTTTTTCGCAGAGAAATTTAGTTTTTCTTGAAAAAACGGCAGGTTTCCGTAAATCCGGCATCGTGCAGCGTATCGTGAAAACTATGAGGTTGAGAATATTTTCCCTAAGGACTAAAAAGTTTTGTTTTGTTATTTTGGAGTTGTTAAATTTTTTTCAGATTTTTGTTGGCAACATTTTTTTTCATCGGTAGCTTTGGTTGATCGTCGACGATTAATCTAATTAATTTATTGCCATTACATTGAAACGAAGATGTTTTATTGAAAATATCTTTATTTCAAAGTAACTTTTCAAGAAAACGGACATAATTGAATTTGTACGTCGTACGAATCAAATGATGTTCTGAGCTTATACAGCGTGAAACGAATGAGTACTGACTGTCATTCAAATCAAAGATGATCGGGAAAAATAAAGTAATTACACTTGGGCAGATTCGAAAATTAGTGACAAGTGCTCTTAAAAATCAAAAGAAAATGTCGCCTGATCAGTACGACGTACAAATTCAATTACGCCTTGACCAAAAGCATTAAGCACCCTGTGTTTTCCTTCATTTTCTAGTTTAGAGCATACCACTGAACTCTTATTGTTTTTTTAAATGTATTTATTAGTCAATTTTTACGATCCAGATGTTTTGCAATTCACTCAAAGCGGTTCTTTATTGTTTAATTTTATATGTGATGATGCGAACTTAGCGTTAGTGCAACACAACTATAATAGCTTTATGTACTTTTGAAAATATCAATATTTTATAGTGCCCAATATTCGTGGTCAAAGATGTCAGTAGCTTTTCTCTTCTTGATATTTCCCTTAAAACATCTTCGTTTCAAAGTAACGGCAATAAATTAGTTAGATTAATCGTCGACGATCAACCAAAACTAGCGATAAAAAAGAATATTGCCAACAAAATCTGAAAAAAATTTAACAACTCCAAAATAACAAAACAAAACTTTTTAGTCCTTAGGACAAATATTCTCAACCTCATAGTTTTCACGATACGCTGCACGATGCCGGCTTTACGGAAACCTGTCGTTTTTTTAAGAAAAACTAAATTTCTCTGCGAAAAAAAATTGTAAATTAAAAAAAAAACGAAACTAAAGCTAACATTTCCCTTTTCTAAGATCATTTCACTAAATAGCGAGATTTCTATTTTTCCGAAGTCCAGCGCACGACTTTGCGAGGTGCGAAAATCGTGAAAAACCGTCATTTTCAAAATGACGTACCAGCCACTAAAAAAATCGAAAAAATAAAATTAAAAAAGCAAATTGAAGCTGACCTTACTCTCTTCAAAACCCCGTTTGGTAAATTGGTTTCCGATTTTTTTTGGCCGAGATATTCAATTTTTTGTCTGGAAAGATAATTGCAGGGTGCCCCAAACTTTTGGCCAAGGGTGTATGTGTCTTCCACTAAACGTTTGCGCTCGGCTGAATTTGATTTTCTGTTGCGATCCACCGATGCAAACTTCAGACTCATTAATTGATTTGACGGTTATGTCGAAACACATGCACTGATGAAAAATATTAAACATGAAGAAAGAAACGACTTGGCCGTAATATTTTCTGTACTCTGCCAAATATCCGTTAAGTTTCTTTGATTGGTAATACATTTTTTATAATTATCATCTTCTTGAGAACTTTTTGTATTGTATTGTTTTCTCTTGTAGTCATGCGGAAGAAAGATAACAATAATGATAACATCTATTGAAATACTGTTTATGAAACCGTGGTAAGAAATGTATAACGAGGAAGCAATAGTTTGTGTGTTTCTACTTGTGGCGCCTATTCAAAATGGCCGGCTTGACAGCAACGTTGCCACGTGTCGTAGCGCGCTTTATCGTTTTACGCAAATCAGCTAAAATTTTCTATTTTATTGCAAGAATATCTCGATAACGCGGTAGACAAAACGCTTCACTCTTCGTTGAAATTATTCATAGAAATGTCCAAAGGCTTTTGTCCATCTATTTGGATTCAATACTCAACATCTTTATTATGTTGCGAGAGCCGTACTTTGTAATCTTCATATCGTAAGTTCAATAATTAATTACTCAACAATAATTCAGACCAATGACTTGAAATTTATCACCGAGTCGTAACACCTGTTCGCAAATATCAATAAATTTCAGCAAATTCTTAACATTATGCGATAGCTGAGCAACCTCCTTAAGTTTAAGATTAAAATAGTTATTTTTTTTATTTACGAATTTGCTATATATTTTATTATATGTTTTTACTAAATTACGCTAATAGCTGTCTTGGTGGTTATTTTTGTATGGTTTTCGTCACGTTTACGTACGTAACTTTAGTTATCATTTCAAAAACCAGAAAATTGCTACTCTCCTCTCCCATATCCCGTGCGAAAAATTGGCAGGGCATCCCTAATATTAGGTGTAGTAAAAAGAAATCCATTATTTTTGCAATAGATGGCTTTAGTAATCTGTATCTCGCGTTGTATAAGTGCGATCGGATTACGCTAGACGGCGTTAGAAAGATAAGATTTCGTACTAAAATAAATATCTCAGACAGTTTTGTGATTGCTTGACTAAATATTGTTTGAGCGCGCGTCAAAGATGGCCACAAGCAAAGTGAAAATACGCCATATTTTACAGTTTTTCTTCGATAAAGGCGAAAACGCAAGCCAGGCGGCTGAAAATGTGAATAGTGTTTATGGTCCCGATACTGTAACAGCCAATCACGCGCAATTTTGGTTTCGTCGATTCCGTTCCGGTAATTTTGATGTCAAAGATGCACCACGCTCTGGAAGGCTAATTGTCGAAAATGTCGATAAAATAATGGAAATCGTCGAGTCCGACCGTCGTGTAAGCACTGTTTCGATTAACCAGGAGCTAAACATTGCACAAAAAACGGTTTGGAACCACTTGAATAAGGCTGAATGCAAAAAGAAGTTCGATGTATGGGTGCCACACGAGTTAACGCAAAAAAACCTCATGGACCGAATTTCCATCTGCGAATCGCTACTGAATCGCAACAAAATCGACCCACTTCTGAAGCGGATGGTGACCGGTGATGAAAAGTGGGTCACTTACGACAACGTCAAGCGAAAACGGTCGTGGTCGAATCGCGGTGAGCCGGCGCAAACGGTGGCCAAGCCAGGATTGACGGTCAGGAATATTTGACTGTGTGTTTGGTGGGATTGGCAGGGAATCATCTACTATGAGCTGCTCTCCTACGGCCAAACTCTTAATTCGGACCTGTACTGTCAACAATTGGAGCGTCTGAAGGAAGCAATCGCCCAGAAGCGGCCAGCTTTGGCCAATAGGAGAGGAATTCTGTTGCATCAGGACAACGCCAGGCCACACACATCGATAGTGACTCGCCAGAAGCTCCGGGAGCTTGTCTGGGAGGTTCTTATGCATCCACCTTATAGTCCGGATCTGGCACCAAGTGATTACCACCTGTTCCTGTCTATGGCGAATAATTTTGCTGGTGAAAAATTCGCCTCGAGAGAAGCTTGTGAAAATCGACTGTCCTAGTTTTTTGCCAATAGGTACGAGGGTTTCTATGAGAAAGGCATAATGAAATTACCTTCAAAGTGGCAACAAGTTAGCGATGAAAACGGTGCGTATTGACCTAAATCGGATCATTCTAACTATGCTAAATAAAGCCTTCAATTTCATGCAAAAATAATGGATTTCTTTTTACTACACCTTATACAATTCGGGGCCTTCAATGGATTATTTGTGGATTCCATAGTAGGGTTTGCCGTAAAAGAGCCGGACCGGACCCCTATTAGGGAATGGTAGGGTAGGTAGATTGACTAAAACTATGGTCTAAGTACGGAGACCAAGTAAGGGTCTTTAAGGGGTGTAGTTGTAGATCCCCCAGTAGCGATTTCCCAAATACTACCAGTCTTTGCTATTATAAGGGCAAATCAGTATAATTGCTTGACTAAAGAATTTGTGGAACAATAATTATCGGGATCGATTCAATACAATAATTTAACTATGCGTTTAGTCGATGAGCTGTGATGCCTTGAACCAACGCGCATGCAGTTCTTTCATTGGAACAACGTGGGATCAAAAGTGTCAAAATTTGCGATCGAATTACTAAGCCTGGAATGTATTGAAATAACACATTTCTTTTTCACAGTGCACACCGTTGAGGCAATTTTAAAGGCCCTGGATATTTTGCCTTCAATGGCACTCGGTAACAAAGTGTGACCGCGGCCACCGATGGCCCATGTGAGGCTTCCAGACTAGGGCCTTAATAAACGTTAGGGCAAATTAAGATGGGCCCGATCAAAGCCCGAACTCCATTTCCGCACGGGATAGTGCATTTTTTATTTCAAATTCCTATATGTGTTTTTTATTCGCGAACTGTCGAGCATTCACCACGGACAATTTCGATTAAATGACATTTCGGATACATACGATAGTTCCGATTAACCACCGTGTTCGTTTCAACTCGTTTGCCCAAATTGATTTTGAGGTATCAAACAGGTTCTTCTAAATTGAATTTTCCGTATAACATATGAATCTCCACTTCGTGAAGGTTCACAATTCACAAACCGCCTTTGTTTATCAATAACTTCAGGTGTCAATGACCCAACATACATAGATTAAAAATAATTTCGCCTTTTCAATCTCGTCTTTGATCGTCAAAGGCTTTTGAAAAGCCTATTGTCTTTTCTATTCAATGTTGTAGCGATTATCATTGTTTGATTGATCTCGTTACATTCGTTTGATTGATTTTTTTTGTGGTTTTGAAGGTAGCATCGTTGGAATTCAACCATTTTTTTTCTATGAATATTCTTATTTCTTTATTCTTATTATTACACTAATCATCTTTATGCAGATTTCGATTGTAGATCTCTAAATATGCATCTGGAAAAATGGTTAAGGAATTTTCGTAACTGAATTGTGCCAAAAAAATGACCTAATTCAACAAAAATTCACTTTCATTGTATTCCATAGATGCAAACGTTACTTTTATTCTTTTTGTCACTGCAGGGGCAGCTGATAATATAAGTCCTGTTCGTCTAAGAATTAGTGTGAGTTGGTGAACTATTTTCTAAATGAATTTTATTCATTTAGAATACTAAAACATACCCCTCATTAAATATGCCACTAAACCACTAAATTAAAGTAGCTTTAATATGTTATCTCTAAACAAACAAAGAAAGAACAAATCGGCGCTTAATTTTTTTTGCCTTCGTTTAGGTTTTCTTATTTCGTAATTTGAGTCGATAAAAGTTAGCGGTATGTCTGTCGCTCCCCTGGTGGAACTTTTTTTTTTTTTAATTGATAAAAATTGGCAGAATATATCAAATATGATAAATTCGTAGAGATTATTGCATCTTTCGATAAAAAATATTGACAATTTATAACAAAAATGATTACCATAGGTCGAGAAATAAATGATATAAGTGAACAGATACTGTATTATTTTATCAGAATTAATATGAAAAGTGTCAATAATTATTAAAAAATTTCAAACATTTGTATGAGAAATTGTCATATTTGGATCAATTCTGTGCAAAACAAAATTACATAATATAACATAATCTCGCAGACAACACCAAGAAATGCAATATAACCTTAAATATAATCGAACATATTATTACATTTTACTATGTATTTTGGGAATAGCTATCTTTCATAAAACGTCTTATAATTGATAAAATCGAATAAATAGTATAAGAATGTGTGATAATTTGATAGATATATTTATAATTTTTTATGATAGTTACTGACATTTATTGTAATAATCAGTAATTACACGAATTGACAATAAATACGATATTCTGGTAAGTAATTTAAGATTATGCATTATCACATATATATTTTCTGAGTGATCATCATACAATTTTTTTCAGCTATTAGTATAAATCGTCCAATTTTGGATAGTATAACTTTTAATAAGGGATTAGTCTTTTGATAAGGGATTAATCTTTTTGACAAATTTATTTGACAATTTATATATTGTGATACGTATTTTGGTGATAATATCGGAGAAGGAACACAAAATCAATACGAATAGTACAAAGTTCCTTTCTGTTTAAAAAAGAAATATGAAAATTGTTACTACCAAACAATCAACCAAACAATTCTAATACCATATAAAAAGATTTTTTTTTTCATTATAAGATAATCATATTTTTTTTTTTGTTATTTACAAAGTGATTTATGAAAGCCAGAGAATTGTCAGGATACTATTTATATCAAGTAGACAATAAGTGTTAAGTACTGTACTGCGATACTGCAAAGTTTATTAATAAGCGGGTTGATGAAAATTTAATTTCAATGAAAGCTCAATCTATATTGAAAAACAGATAACTTAATTAACGTCAGTATTATAAGGAGAATATTACATTAAGTACAAAATTAGTATTAAGTACTTCAAACGTCACTAATGAGTAGTTGATAAAAATGTAATCGCAAAACAAATACTCTATAGATATTTGAAAAACAACGTAACTTAAATAAAGAAAAAATAATAAAGAAATTATTGTCCAGTAAAAATGCATTCATTTATTTTTAAATACCAAAATGGAATAAATTAAGAAATAATTTTTTAGGACAAAATATATCAAATCAGGTATATTTTACGAAATAAAAATACAGAAAATGTAATAAAATATCCTATGATGTCATTATATTACTACCATACTTATCGAAAACGAACAAAAAATTTCCTAATATATCAAGAACTGACGAACATAATCTTCAGTATTTGATATAAAATTCTAAAAAATGATGATTTATTTGACAATTACTGAGGAAATATGACTTTTGGTTCCAATTCCTGATCATCTAACTACGTAACTGGGCAATTTTTGTTAATATCTTACACATTTTTCACAAAATTGATCAATTTCTGTTGAAATCTTGGAAAAAATCTGAACAAATATGTTCAATTCTTACAAAATGTGACCAGAAAGTTCCACCAGGGTCCGACTGGATTTACAAGTGCAACTGTTCGTTCTGCATGATCTCGAGGAGTGGAAAACTGAAGAAAAATATTGAAAAGCACAGAGGCAAATACTTTTCACGCTAATACTGTAGATTACGAGTATCTCAGTGAAAGAAAAATATACCGTGATACGGTATACCTTGCGGGAGCTGTAGTAAGTAGCGACAAAGCCTTCATTGAGCTCAGCATGGTGGGCAACTTTCATATTCAAATATTTAAGCAAGCACCGCGCGGGTAATCCTGGAAAAGCTCATCCTGCAAATTTTTGCGATGTATAAATCTTCCCAGCCGCAGAGTTCATTCCATATTATGGCAGTGTTCGTATATTTGCACGAGAGCCGCTAATTGGTCATTGATGAAGAATCGATTTCACGTTTTCCACCAGTCGAGCTCATAATTTGGCTCATGTGCGGCTGGTTACATTAATTATCGAATTTATTGCCGCTCTCGTGCGTTCATGAGTCACGGGGCCGTTCACGCCGACTGATCAACGGACTTCGACGAAACTAATGGATTATTTATTTTTACATTCCAGTTCTGGACTCGAAACGTGACTTCAAACGTTGCTTCAAATGATATGTTTAAAAAAAAAATGTGTTAGAGACAAAGTAAGAAAATTTAAGATGAAAGATCGCGATGATCGAGCGTTCACAGAGTTCGAATGAAAGTTATAACACATAGGGCACCTTCTTTCAAATTGCGCACTTCAAATATGTCGCTGAAAAAGCGTGGAAGAAAAAAAAAGGTTTCCTTTAAAAAATATATAGAATCGAGAAAAACGAATGATGTTTTCAGGATCTCGAGGTAACATTCGTTGTTGCAAATCGTAACTTCGGGGTTTGATATTTCTAAAAGATTATTTTAAAAATCATAAGAACAAAGGTCATTTGTCAGCTTGAATGAAAATTATTATTTTTCCATTGCTCGAATTCCTCGTTGCTAATCTTCGATACGAAAATCCATTAATAAGTTTTTAAGTCGCTTATTTGGAGATCTATAATTGAAACCTGCAAAAAAAATCATTGTAGAATAATAAAAATGAGAAAATAAAATCATAACAAAAATTTTCGTTGCATTTTAACGATGCAACATTTTCTAACGTTCCATAAACATCATGTTTCTCATGCTAGAGAGGTGGTTTTTTTTTTTATTACATATGTTTATAAAAAAACCGATATTATTTGGGAAGAGGTATATATGCCAAGTTGAAATAGTGAGTGTGACCACTATATCTTGCAGCCACTGAAACAATTTGTAAACAGAAAAATTTCATTGCAGATCTGTCTCAAACCTATGTTTCTTCTAGGGCATATATTTTTTTCGTACGCCTCCATATTCCAGACTCATGTAGGTTGTGCATATAGAATGAATATGCGGCATAATTGAAACGTAATAAAAATGGCGAATTCGATGTATCTTTATTTGTATATATATATATATATATATATATATATATATATACAGGGTGAGGCACTAACTGTTGCCACCTTGAATATCTCTGTAATTATCGACGTCACAAAAAAATGTTTGAAACAAAAGTTGTACCGGACGAAAGGGATCATCAAATGCGACCATTTTTTTTTATCTCAGTGGAGGCGCTGTCGCACAGTAAAGGTCACCTCCACTTTTTTAAATGGGACGGTACATTTTTTTTTCAACTATCTTGTAGAGCATCGAAAACTGCATAAAAAACATTTAGGGGTCAAAGTCGTTCAAGGTCATTTAAGATCAAAAAGTGACATGAACTTTATTTTTATGTGAAATTACCTTTATTCACAGTAGATGTTCAAAGTGATTGCCATTGGAATCAATGCAGTATTGCAATCTCCTCATCACGGATTGTGTAGAATTTCTTATCACTTCGGCACTTATCGAATCACAGGCTCGAAGAATTCTCTCACGCATATCATCCGGCGTAGTTGGACGTTCTTTATAAACAAGATCTTTCAAGTATCCCCACAAGAAAAAGTCCAGAGGCGTCAAGTCTGGCGAGCGAGCCGGCCACGATACAGCTCCTCCGCGTCCAATCCAACGATTTGGAAATCTCTTTTGCAATTCATTTCTAGCTATCAGCGAAAAATGTGCCGGGCACCCATCGTGTTGATACCACATTCTTTTTCTTGTTTCTAAAGGTATTTCTTCCAATAACGGACCTAATGCTTCTTGAAGGAATGTGGTGTACTTCCTACCATTAAGATTCCCTTCGATGAAATAAGGGCCTATGATTCTATCCCCAATAATCCCACACCATACATTAACCGACCACGGTCTTTGGTGTGCAACTTGCCGCAGCCTATGTGGATTTTCAGTTGACCACAAATGCATGTTATGCAAGTTAATATTTCCATGATTCGTAAATGTTGCCTCATCAGTAAATAAAATCCGATTAATAAATGAGTCATCTCTCTGAATCTGGCGTTGAGCCCATCGGCAGAATTCAGTGCGATTCATGAAATCCGTACCAGTTAATTCCTGGTGGAGACTGATGTGGTAAGGATGATATTAATGACGATGTAGAATGTTCCGTGTACATTGTAGGTTTGGTGCCGTTGTTTACATACAAGACAATGGCAAGACTTCGGCGATAAGTGCCGAAGTGATAAGAAATTCGTGATGAGGAGATTGCAATACTGCATTGATTCCAATGGCAATCACTTTGAACATCTACTGTGAATAAAGGTAATTTCACATAAAAATAAAGTTCATGTCACTTTTTGATCTTAAATGACCTTGAACGACTTTGACCCCTAAATGTTTTTTTATGCAGTTTTCGATGCTCTACAAGATAGTTGAAAAAAAAATGTACCGTCCCATTTAAAAAAGTGGAGGTGACCTTTACTGTGCGACAGCGCCTCCACTGAGATAAAAAAAAATGGTCGCATTTGATGACCCCTTTCGTACGGTACAACTTTTGTTTCAAACATTTTTTTGTGACGTCGATAATTACAGAGATATTCAAGGTGGCAACAGTTAGTGCCTCACCCTGTATATATATATATATATATATATATATATATATATATATATATATATATATATATATATATATATATATATACAGGGTGAGGCACATAAAGTGTTACAGGGCAATAGCACTCAAACTATTGATCATATCCAAAAATGTTTCAGACAAAAGTTTCAGTGTTCAAGAAGGCCGTCATACTGGACCACCCTATTTTTTTTATCGGTGAAGGCGCTAAAGCTACGTCAAGGTCAACGTCACTTTTTTAAATGGAACCATGTATTTTTTTTTCGATGACATTATTACCGATTTTAAGACGAATTCAGCGACCTACAACACAAGGTCATTCTAGTCACGCAAAGTATGAAAATAGTCGAAAAATTGAAAAATATCGGAATAATCACTTTCAAAGGATCCACTAACCTTGGTTTGGGTCTACCTACAGAAGATGCTCGAAGTGATGACCCTCGACTTGTAAACACTTGTTCGATCGCTGTTTTCATTTCTTACGATACCAATGTTTCTTAGCGGCAGCTAGTACGCATTTTCTGTTGACATATCAGTTAGTCACGCATTACCTTCTAATGTGAGTACATCGGATCGCGAAAATGAACTTTTTATGGGGTTTTGTCAAAGAACGCGTAATGGCGGTAGCACCTACCACGCCTGACGACATGAAAGAAAGAATACGCCGAGCATGTACCGAAATCACACCACAAATGTTGGCTGAAGTTAGACGGTCTTGTCATCAGCGAATTAACAAGTGCTTACAAGTCGAGGGTCATCACTTCGAGCATCTTCTGTAGGTAGACCCAAACCAAGGTTAGTGGATCCTTTTGAAAGTGATTATTCCGATATTTTTCGATTTTTCGACTATTTTCATACGGTGCGTGACTAGAATGACCTTGTGTTGTAGGTCGCTGAATTCGTCTTAAAATCGGTATTAATGTCATCGAAAAAAAAAATACATGGTTCCATTTAAAAAAGTGGAGTTGACCTTGACGTAGCTTCAGCGCCTCCACCGATAAAATAATAGGGTGGTCCAATATGACGGCCTTCTCGAACACTGAAACTTTTGTCTGAAACATTTTTGGATATGATCAATAGTTTGAGTGCTATTGCTCTGTAACACTTTATGTGCCTCACCCTATATATATATATATATATATATATATATATATATATTAGGTGTAGTAAAAAGAAATCCATTATTTTTGCAATAGATGGCTTTAGTAATCTATATCTCGCGTTGTATAAGTGCGATCGAATTGCGCTAGATGGCGTTAGAAAGATAACATTTCGTACTAAAATAAACATTTCAGACAGTTTTGTGATTGCTTGACTCAATATTTTTTGAGCGCGCGTCAAAGATGGCCACCAGCAAAGTGAAAATACGCCATATTTTACAGTTTTTCTTCGATAAAGGCGAAAACGCAAGTCAGGCGGCTGAAAATGTAAATAGCGTTTATGGTCCTGATACTGTAACAACCAATCACGTGCAATTTTGATTTCGTCGATTCCGTTCCGGTAATTTTGATGTCAAAGATGCACCACGTTCTGGAAGGCCAATTGTCGAAAATGTCGATAAAATAATGGAAATCGTCGAGTCCGACCGTCATGTAAGCACTGTTTCGATTACCCAGGAGCTAAACATTGCACAAAAAACCGTTTGGAACCACTTGAATAAGGCTGGATACAAAAAGAAGCTCGATGTATGGGTGCCACACGAGTTAACGCAAAAAAACCTCATGGACCGAATTTCCATCTGCGAATCGCTGCTGAATCGCAACAAAATCGACCCACTTCTGAAGCGGATGGTGACCGGTGATGAAAAGTGGGTCACTTACGACAACGTCAAGCGAAAACAGTCGTGGTCGAATCGCGGTGAGCCGGCGCAAACGGTGGCCAAGCCAGGATTGACGGTCAGGAAGATTTGACTGTGTGTTTGGTGGGATTGGCAGGGAATCATCTACTATGAGCTGCTCCCCTACGGCCAAATTCTTAATTCGGACCTGTACTGTCAACAATTGGACCGTCTGAAGGAAGCAATCGCCCAGAAGCGGCCAGCTTTGTTCAATAGGAGAGGAATTGTGTCCATCAGGACAACGCCAGGCCACACACATCGATAGTGACTCGTCAGAAGCTCCGGGAGCTTGGTTGGGAGGTTCTTATGCATCCACCTTATAGTCCGGATCTGGCACCAAGTGATTACCACCTGTTCCTGTCTATGGCGAATAATTCTGCTAGTGAAAAATTCGCCTCAAGAGAAGCTTGTGAAAATCGACTGTCCCAGTTTTTTGCCAATAGGGACGAGGGTTTCTATGAGAAAGGCATAATGAAATTACCTTCAAAGTGGCAACAAGTTATCGATCAAAACGATGCATATTAGACCTAAATCAGATCATTCTAACTATGCTAAATAAAGCCTTCAATTTCATGCAAAAATAATGGATTTCTTTTTACTACACCTTATATATATATATATATATATATATATATATATATATATATATATCGGGATGTTAACCCATGCGTTGGACTAGTGGTTACCGTGCTGGCCAACGGATCGGGAGGTCGCGGGTTCGAATCCCAGTCGCGTCACTTTCGTCGTTAAATGTTTTTCTTCGACATTTCTCGGCGAAAGACTACTAGTTCCGTGACTGGGAGGCGAACTTGGGGCCGGCTGTATCGGTATAGGTTTTCCGCAATTTCCCTATGCCCATGGCAGCCATGCCATGGTGAATACGATACAGAGGGGGAAAGTCAGCGGCGGCCGCAAGGTGGGGGTGAGTGGAATGGGTGGAAGACGGGGGAATTGTGGAATGGAAGATAGGAGGCACATGGAAATTGAGGTGGGTTGGGGCACGTAAAAAGGGGAAAACCCTGTACAGCTGGAATAAACCAATATATACATATATCGGGATGTTCACGAATATTGGTAAAATTCTTACCCTGTTTCTATCAGAATTTCCCATACAACAGAAGAGTAATCTACATCTGTTATCCCAGCTGTCCTGGTAGGCACGTATAACCTTTCTGCAAGAGAATCAATATGTCGTTAATTCTTTTTCACACGTACGAATAGACGAAAGACACCAGAGTACAATTGAAATAGAATCGATTGATTGAAAAAAAAGTTAAAAAAAAATGCTGCAAAACGAGAGTATATTTGTTTAGCGTATCATTTTTCTTCTTCATATAGGTAGTTCTGATTCATTTTGTACAACTCGCTCGTAAAATCTTGATTGTATCCGAGGAATGGATTTCTTCGTCGAAATATTTTCAAATTAATCGAAAAATATATAGTTGTACGTGTATAAATATATTTTATAATCTTTCTTTTTTAATTACTCGGTGTTACGCTTTCGCCTCGTCACTTGACATTGAACATATGGTGTATTTTTGTGTATTTCTTTCATTTTGTGTCCGGACAATAATGTTTTTGTCCATTACTTTCCATACCGTTGTCTCCAATTTCTGTTTCGACCTGCGCTCCTCTTATAATGAGGTCTACCCCTTGACTCGGCTTCTCTCATGCTACGCTGATATTTCTTCATTTTGACCCACGATCTTCCCGCTGCGTCGTAAGTGCACCATACGGTCACCATAACCGAGGCCAAGATGCACCAATTCGATATCACGAGTCCTGTGAAAAGGAGCAACCAAAAGAAAAAAAAAAAAAAACCATCCAACTTTAGAATTTCAAATTTCGTTATCGGTCGTGAAATCTTGTCGAATTACCGACCATGTTTTTTTTTCGCCATGATCAAGTATTCAAAATTCACCACCTGGTATTCGCTCGAATTGGGACTATTTTTACGAAACACTAAAGAATGATGGATTCTTTTTCGTTGGTTATTTTCTCACAGCAGAAAAAAAAAGCAGTCGACATTATTTCTCAGCGAAAAGACCTTTAAGTTCCTCTTAAATTATCCAGTACAATTACAATAACGTGTATAAAAGCAAGATTAATCTAAATTAGAAAAGAAATAATTGTTTCCCTGCAATTCTTGAGTGTTGAAGTTTGCATCATTGGAACGTAACGAAAATTCATATTTATATTTTTATATTACTTTACTTTCATTCTTATGACGAATATATTTTGCACACTTTAATTGCCAATCTCAAAAGATGTATCTTAACCCTTAAGCGGTAACCTCGGGTCACTCGTGCCTCGGCAAAAGTGACCCTTAATGGTAGGTCGGGGAGGGGGCAAGGGAGCCCGGCCGAACTGTACTGGAAAAAATTGTATTGTAGTATATTTTCAAAAAGGGACGAGTGACCCGACGTTACCGTATACGAGTGCGAAAAGTGCAAGGTAAGAAATTTGGTTTTTTCGACTTTTTGCTATTTTTTTTATTAGAAAAGTATGTTCTTACAAAAGGATTTATAAAATAAAACGAAAATTGAGCATTCAAATGTAATTCTTGAACGTAAACACGTGTTTACGAAAATTGAGTGTTCCAATCTAACTCTTGAATGTAAACACGTGTTGAAAATTTTATGTGAAATTTATTGATGGAAATTTGGGTTTCATTATTTAGGAAACAACACAACAACAAACATGTCACAACGAACACCCACTGAGATTGGATCGCGTTCTGCGTCCTCGAGAGTGTGAAATCGATTATGGCGATGAAGAAAGCAACTCCGAGGAAGATTACGTCGAGGATAGAGAATCCAGCGAGACAGAAGCTTCGTGTTCAGAAGAAGATTCCGAAAACGAAGTAGAAGACGAAGAAAAGGAAGCAGCACCGGTTCCATATGCATCGATTGCGTCTAATTTTGGGCCAATCTCTTATATTTTTTTACTTAATATTTTTTTTTTTCATAACAATTCATGTCAAAATGATGAAATTAAAAATAAATGTTATTTTCATTAATAAATTGATTGAAAAATATGAAAATGTCTACTTTATTATAAATTTCGTACATTTACGCATTTTGAAAAAACCGATTTTTCATGCTCAAAACTTAAGCATTCCATTCATTCATACGGCCATTCAAGTTTTTTTTTTTTGAAGTACAACTCTTAAGCTTTCATTTCCCGCTTGGATCATCAAAAAATATTAATTTTATCAAAAGTTATGGCTATTTGAAAAAAAAAGCATTTTACACGTTTTCATTTGTTTATTTAATTATACAGAATGAAAAAATAAAAAAAACGGCAATATGGTGAATTATTTTTATTCTAGGATAGTTAATAAGTCACCATGAATTTTTTCAGATTTTTTAAAGCATTTTAAAGCATTTTTTTAAGCATCGGACACGAGTGACCCGACGTTACCGTTTAACGGTACTGAAAATGACGTTACCCACGAAGGGTTAAAAATGGCTGACGGATTTTGGTAGCTCAAATCAGCTAAAGAAATTTGAGCAAGTGTGAAGAAAAAATTTCATTGCACTCCAACGATGCAAAGTTCAATATTATGATTCTTGGCGATAATCATACGTAATTATTTTAACATCGAAGTAACTAAACAATTAAGGGACAACACCACTGTGACGGCTTCAAAAAATCGATTTTTTGAAAACCATCTAGAAAAATCTAAAATACATTTAAGATTAAGATGCCGTTGAACCCAGGTCGAAAAAATAATTATTTTCGGAGATATTGAATATTTTGTAGAGCGGTGCAGCGCTCCGTGACGCTCGGGGTCCCGCGCAGCCGCCTCTTCCTGAGGAAGTATTGGAGGCAATTACGCCAGTCTTCGAAAATTTGAGCAGAGACGATTTGCTGCAGCGTTGTTTGGGCGGCTTCACGCAAAACAACAACGAAAGCTATAACAAATCAGTTTGGGCAATAGCCCCCAAGTGTCAGTCCGGGAGCAAAAAAATCGTCGATATTGCAGCTGATATCGCGGTATTATTATTCAATGATGGCCTGAGAAGCCTCATGAAAGTTTTGGAGACGTTGGGGATAACTATCAGCCCAAATTGTTTCAATTTTTGCGTTGAAACCGACGCAGCGCGGATCGAGCTGGCGGAGCGCTCGCTCACAGACGCTGCAAAAGAGGCAAGAAGAGCCTCTACAAGTTCGAGAAAAGATGCTAGGGACAATCATTTGCTTATTGAAGGCCAGCTATATGGTGCCGGCATCGCTGATTAAAGGTAAACATTTTTTTTTCCAATTTATCGCATAAATTAACAAACCTAAAACTTTGAACGCGTTTTTCTCAAAACCACTTTTTTGAGTGCGGCACGCAGCAGAACTCGAGCAATTTTTATCCGATCGACTTCAAATTTGGACTGCATCAATAAAACTAGATTATCTAAAGAAGTACATAGGATTTTTTCGATATCTCAATAATAAAAAAAGTTATAGCCTATTTTCGACGAGAAATTTTGCTCGAAAATCGTCCTTTAATTTCAAAAGCGTGCCTATTTTTTAAAAATCAATATTTTTTCAAATCCCTATGTACTTCTCTTCAAAATATCATATTATTAACGAAAACACTCGGTATTTTTTTTCAGATCGACTTTGAAGAGAGTTCTGCTGCGTGCCGCGAACCACTGCAGAGGCAACAGTACCTGACGCGGGAGCTTCCCCAGCGTCACCATGGGGCGTGAAAAATTTGAAATTTTTTTTTTATGTATCTTCAATAAACAACGAACAAAACAAAAAAAATTTTTTCAAATATCTCTTTTTTTTCCCACAAAAAAAAATTCTTGAAAAATGGCACAAAAACAGGGGGTCACAGTGGTGTTCTGCCTTAAAGTACAAGCCATATTCCGGCGCTTCGACTACGCGTTCATTCTTTCGTAACGACACAATTTATGTGCACTCAACAACTTTGTCTTACCCAATATCGCTTCTTTCGCCTGATCCACAGGACACGTCTGGTAATATTGGACGAGCCATGCGACACCTGCGCAAAGCCATCCGGTCTCCACCAGTAACAGAGCTGCAAATGAAAAAGAATTGCGATAAAATAATTTAGTAGAAAAGCAAATCGGTACACTACGAAAGCATCGGGAAAAATAATGAACCACGGAGGAAAGTATTGCTGGGTAACGAAATCTGTGTACCGTGTTATTTTCATTTGCGCTAATTGCCTCTTGAGACGTGAGGGTAAAATGATTTGTTTAATGCCGCAAATAGCATATCGATTTACTTTCTCATTACATATATACAGGGTGGACCACGCAACGTGTGCACCTCTTTTACGACCAAAATATGCATTGCACAAGAAAATGTTTTATACAAAAGTTACATGGTTTATAAGGCTACACTATGTGGTGCATTTATTTTTTTTTATAGGTGGAGGCGCTTCGAAGATTTGAAGGTCAACTTTATTTTTTCAAATGAAATGCTATATTTTTTATAGCGTAATATGGTAGAGTATTGAATTCTGAGTAAAAAAGTATAGACCTTTATTGGCCCTAAAGTTTAATAGCTAACGAGTAATTTCACTTTATTACCTTGAGTGCAGTGAGTGACTAGTGTCTTATCGCAATTAACGTAATTGTTCGAAGTGATGTCCATTGGCATCAATACAGTGATGCAATCTATTAACTAATGAAGAAACTGCATTCTGAATCATATCCGGACTTAGTGTAATGCAAGCTTCACAAATACGTTGTTTCATATTCTTAGGTGTTGTTGGTGTTTCACGATACACTGTATCTTTTAATGTGCCCCACAGAAAATAGTCTAAAGGTGTAAGGTCTGGTGAGCGTGGAGGCCATATTACACCTTGTCCACCACGACCAATCCATCGATTCGGAAATTTTGTATCCAGTAGTTCCCTTACAATACGCGCGTAATGTGCAGGACAACCATCATGCTGGTACCACATACGTGCACGGATAGTCAATGGCACGTTCTCTAATAAAGGTGGTAAATCGTTATTCAAGAAGTTCGCGTATTTCTGCCTTGTTAATCGATTTTCAATAAGATATGGACCACCGATTGGTTGCCCAGTATTCCACACCATACATTAACGTCCCATGGATGTTGGTGGTTGACTTCTCTCATCCAGTGAGGATTTTCCGCTGCCCAGTAGTGCATATTTTTCAAATTGAACTGCCCATGATTTGTAAACGTTGCTTCATCAGTGAACAACACATTTTGCAGAAAAGAATTATCCTGAGTTATTTGATGTAGGAACCACTGACAGAACAAAACGCGCTTTTCAAAATCCGTTCCATAGAGTTCCTGATGAAGTGCAAGTTGAAAGGGGTGATATTTGTTTTTATGCAGAATTCGTAGAATACTGCTTTTGCTTATTCCAGAACCTCGTGAAATCTGCCGCGTACTAATACGAGGATTTTCTATTACGTCTGCTAAGACCGCAATAGCATTCTCATCAGAAGTGGCAGTTTTTCTTACGCTACGTTTGTTAACATTAAAACTTCCATTTTCTCGAAGCGATTAACACATTCTCTCAAATACGGTTCGAGATGGTTGAATCCGTTCAGGATATCCTTCGGCATACATAGCTTCAGCTCTTATTGCATTTCTATGGCACTCACCATACACTACAAGCATATCAAGTTTTTCACTATTAGAAAAATTCATTTTCACTTTTATCTTTCTGATAATAATCACGCACAATCACCGAAGGATACTTTAATACTGGATTACAATCATTGAGAAGATTGTGAATCATGATAGGTGTGTGTGATGTGGTAAATGTGTTCATATTGATAAACACTGTGATGTGAACACTGCCATTCAGAAATTTGTAGTAGATTTGAATCTCCAACTTGATATTACGTGAAGAAAATTTTAAAGTAATAAAGTGAAATTACTCGTTAGCTATTAACTCTAGGGCTAATAAGGGTCTATACTTTTTTACTCAGAATTCGATACTCTATCATATTACGCTATAAAAAATATAGCATTCCATTTGAAAAAATAAAGTTTACCTTCATATCTTCGAAGTGCCTCTACCTATAAAAAAAATAAATGCACCACATAGTGTAGCCTTATAAACCATGTAACTTTTGTATAAAACATTTTTTTGTGCAACGCATACTTTGGTCGTAAAAGAGGTGCACACGTTGTGTGGTCCACCCTGTATATATAAAATTATATATACCAGGTGTAGAAGTATGAAACCGGAATTTTTTTGTAAAAATGACATGTTGTTTGAAAATGATAAAAAATATTTTATTCAAAATAATCTCGATTGCTATTTATACATTTTTCCCACCTCTCCGGCAGTTTATGAATGCCACGCCAAAAAACAGTTGAAGCGAACCAGTTGTCGAGCCATTTTCGTACATTTTCATACGAATTGAAGCGTTGTTTAGCGAAAGCGTGTCCCATTGATGCGAATAGATGATAATCGGACGGAGCTAAGTCTGGAGAATAAGCCGCATGCGCTAGTATTTCCCAACTGAACGATCCTCGATCGTTTCCCTGATCCGTTTTGCTGCGTGTGATGGAGCATTATCATGGAGCAAAATGACTTTGTGTTGCCTTTTTCCATATTCCGGTCGTTTTTCACGCAAAGCTCGATTCAAATCGATCATTTGTTGTCGGTAGCGTTCAGTATTAACAGTTTCGCCAGGTTTTAGCATCCAGCAATGCTTGCAATTCGCTGTCTTCAAACTTTTTCGGTGGCCTTCCATGTTCTTCGTTTCTCACGTCAAAATCGCCACTTTTGAATGTTTTAAACCACTCAAAGCACTGTGATTTACCAAGAGTAAGCTTCGACAAGCACTCGATGCGATTCTGCAGCAGTTGTCTTCAAATGATAACAGAAAACCAATGCTGTCCGCAAATCGTAGTTCGTAGGCACAAAACTCGACATGTTTAAGGTTGTAGAAAAATATACCGGTGTAGGGAACTTGGGTTGTTGTGTGTTGAAAATCTTCGTCAGCTGTTAGAGGGAGATGATGGCGCTGCAGAAGCGGTCTTACGGTCCCTAAACTGATGGCTAGCACGATCTATAGGGAAATTCCGGTTTCATACTTCTACACCTGGTATATAATGCTGATTCTTTTTCTACACTATAGGAAAATATCACATTACATTATGGCAAGTACATCAGAAATACATCAGTAGGGAGTAGCGGTCAAAATAGCGTTTGGACATCTCCTATTCACGGTTGTCAAGGTAACCGGATCTTTTATTCTTCACTCAAGTAGATTGCACAGTATCCTATTCGGTGCAACATTGTTGGGTGGTCACAAGTATTCTTATTCCTTATCATTTACGCGGTCTGCGTAAGCTGGAAGTTGCAAAAATATGATTCGTTTATTGCATAGTTTTATTTATAAAACTATGCATGAAAAATCGTATTTTACTGCAACACACATACGAGGTGTTTAGATTAAGTAATAAGACCGATTTCTATCACGTTTTTATTAACCCCTTCGTTCGCATTGACGCAATAGTGCGTCAAATAATTCCGCGCCCTGTGTGGCATTGACGCAATAGTGCGTCAACCTTTATTTCCCTATTTAACTTGCTCTGATTTGAAATCGGAGCCTCACTCGGGGGGTTTTGGGCTCGCTGAATCCGAATTTGAACTCAAAATTTAGAAATTCAAAATGGCTGCGCCACTATGGCGGACAAAAATCAAAAACTTTACTCGATTTAGATGAAAATTAGTACTCCGGGATTTTTGAGGTCGCTTATTACGAATCTGAACTTTAAATTTGAAAATTCAAAATGGCGCCGCTAGAATAGTGGACTGAAATTGAAAATTTTACTCGATTTAGATAAAAATTGGTACTCTGGGATTTTCGAGGTTGCTTATTACGAATCTGAACACAAAATTCAAAAATTTTTAATGGCGGATCTAATATGGCGGACGAAAGTGCAAAAAACAGCTCGATTTGGATAAATCTTGGTACTCGGGGGTTTTCGGGGACGCTGAGTGTGATGCTGAACTCAAAATGAAGGAATTTTTCATGGTGAATTCAATAACATGGAGCATAATACAATAAATAGGTGGAAATAGCCGAAAACTGAATTTGCAAATTTTATGTTCAGACTCATAATCAGTGACCTACACAACCTATGAGTACCGAGTTTCATCTAAATCAATCTGTATTATTTGTATTTTCATTCGCCATATTTGTTCGTCATTGTGAAATCCTGAATTTTGAGTTCAGATTCGTAATCAGCACCCTCAAAAACCCCAGAGTACAAGTTTTCAGGATAAAAAAATTTTCCTGCCATTTTGGGCACTTTTTGTCGAATTCTCTCTGCCAACGAAGGGGTTAAGGGGCCAGTCCACTTTGGAGCCACGAAAAAAAGGCTATTTTCGCGATTTTTTTTTGAGGATTTTATAATAGATATGAATATAAACGTTGTTGGGCTTGATAGATAAAGTCTTGAAATACATTTAAAAAAAAAAAATTTAATTCAATTTTATTCATTTTTAAGTACAAAAACTATAGTTTAAGGTAACGCCTCAAAAATAGGTGGGCTAGGTAGCTCCATCACAACTCGGCAAAGGCTTGTCTGAAACAAAAAAATCAAAGTCCATTAGATTCAGTATGACACCAGCTACAAAATGACCCTCGGATATAAAGTTTTATCAAAAAATAAAAAAAATGGCAGATGAAAAACGAAAAAAGTAAAAAAAACGCGTTTGTTTCGCAGTTTTTCGCAAAAAAAGAGTAAAAATAAAAATTTTAAAACCATCGAGGGTCATCTTGTTGCGAATCATGTTTACGATATGTGGTTCAAATTTCAAGAGAATCGGTTTATTAGTTTTAGAGATACGACGGAGCTAGATTTTGAAAACGTTGTTTCGAGAAAAACGCGTTTGAAGTTTATACTATGAAAAAACTCTTACCTAAACTCAATCGGTAATTCCTGCACCGTACAAAATCCCTTCTGATTGCTCATCATCGTCGATTTCTTCAAGTCTTGCTTGCTTTCGTTTGGTTCTGGTCTCTTTTGAGCACTCAGAACTGCGACGGTTTGCAGAGCGAACACGCTCGTCATCGCGATTGTCGGCGAATCCGATGGCGATCGGGCCGAGTTTGACGCCCATTATTTCCATTATTTTAAGCACTGGACGAAATCCTTCATTAAAGACATACGCGGAAACTTTGCAGGCAATGTCTACGATTTTTTTGCCGTTGAACATGTGTTTAGGTGCCATATTCCATACGCAGTTGTTAAAACTTTCATTATTGTTTTGCGTATGGCCACCTAAACACCTTTCGAGCAGTTCTGTTTTGGTGAGATCCTCGTAAATAGGTTTTAAAACTTCCTGTACTTCCTCAGAAAGACAAATTTGGGTCTAGAATGGATGCTGCCTCAGATATATGAATACAATTGTCCGGCATAAAAACAAACTTTAAAAGAATAATTGATAAAACAGTAAAGCAGTTCCATTCGTCTCATAAATCTTTGTTTGAAACAACTTTTGTAATAAATGTTTTTACTCTCATTTAAAATTGCAGTATCTAATATTTTGCATAATTTGTTATGGAGTTCCGTAAAATCAAAATGATTTATTGAGTGTTCCGTGGGCTTAAAAGTTTAAGAATCGCTGGTCTATGATACTTACACGTTTAGACTATACTAAATTTTAGTTTTGCAACAAACATTTCGTAAAAGTGCCAAAAGTTGATTGAGTCATTTTTGTGAAGGGTGAAGTTAGGAGAAAATGATTAAACTTGAAAATCGAACTTTTTTATCTGCAGCTCGCCATATCGGTGAATTTCAAAATAAAAAAACAAAAAACAAAAAATAAAAAAACTCCGGTCATACGAAAGTTTTATTATTATACTAAAATTACATTGTTCTAGACAAAATATCTTCTTTTTCATTTCCGATCACCCCAGTTGCCAGAAACACCTCCACCGATTGGCCATGCAGCACTTTGCTTACATAATAATAATTTTACTTTTTATCAATATTATTCAATTTAAAAAAAAAACACAAAGTTGGCAAGACTATGTATAAGGTGTGTGTGAAATCCAGACTTCGTCATCCCAATACTACTATTGGAAAAAAACTCGTGCAAAAATGTTTAAGAACTGCCTAAAACTGCTTCGCTTTTTACCCCATCAAAGATATTTATAATTGATTGGGACGTAACTAATCCATCTGTTGTAATTCTATTCACCGTTATAAGCGTGTTTTTTTGTCATCTTTAATAATCTACGAGAATAAAAATGCTCATCATAAATAATGGTTTTACAACGAGTATTAATTTCAACCCAACGGATAACCAAAACGGTTTTTAAAATTCGACGTCACGTTGTCAGGAAATATCAATATTTTGGCCGAGAAGACATTACCCGTATGTATTTTGTTAACAATCCGTCAGGTGGCTTCGGGCTAAGCGCTTCGCGTAACCAAGGTACCGTCCCATAACGATAAAACTTCGACCCGTTGTTGTATCACGAATAGAATAGCTGTTCTCACAGTGTACACATTCGCGTATGATTTTGCGATATTTGTGAAATAATGAGTGTCAGTACGACCTGATATTGTTTATTTTACTCGGGTATATCGCCAAAAGTCCTTTGCCAGTACCTGGATCATTGTGCTATCCGTACGCCGGTTTATTTCTCATGGCCCTGTCAGTGGGGTAGGGTAGAGGGGTATGTTGAGCAGTCGGGTAAGTTGGGCAATCGAAATATCTGGGAAACTAAACACCGCACGAGGGTGCATCAAATATCGGAAAGAGAGGTATGGGGGAGGGGAACACATCACGCTATCGCCCGTTGACATGCGGCGCACAAGACGGTAACACGGGACGTTTCATTATTTTTGCATCGAAAAGTAAAAAAAAAAAACGTAATTGAAAGATTTTCTTCGACCATTGTATGAGAAAAAATATTTCAAAGTTCATTGCAACTAATGTTAATGTTTCAAGCCTTAACTAATTAACAAGCAACTGTTGGTTTATTACTGCATTGTACCAAATCATGTTGCATACGTCTGATTTTTTGTGCAAACCTTACTTTGCCCAACTTACCTCACTCATGCTCAACTTATCCCACTATCGGGGTAGGTTGAGCAAACATGGCCTTAGTCATTTGAGAGAGCGATTATCTGTGAAACAATAAGGATACTAGGAATTTCGTCTACAGACTTTTTTCCTATGGACTAAAGTAGGTTTCGTTTTTATACGGCAGACTGTTAAAGAATTACAAGGTGGTAATTCCAAACTTGCTCAACATGCCCCTCCCTACCCAACACTATCACCTTTCTCATCATTTCGCGGCGATTTTCCGACCCCTTTCCTCGTCAGTTCCTGATCAGTTCCTGAAAAAGAGAACGGTGCTTCAAGACCTGTTACATAGCCAACCTGACCCACGTTGGACGGCTTGATCATGGCCTGATATCAACTAGGGAAGGCAGATAAGGGTCAGTACTTTTTCCCAACTCAAGTTTCTACACAGGAAATATTGAAAATCGACCTGTTTTTGGGTCCCAAGCAGACTCGTTGACCCAAGAAAGCGACTTGTGGCAAAAAATTCAAGCCGGACGAGAAGTTTCACTTCGATGGAGTTCAGACTGGGATATCCGAGAAAAGCGGACGTATTTTGATGGAACAGCATCTTATTCATACAGGGTGTCCAATAGGAAGTTGCTAAAACTAAATAAGTGTCTCTTCCCTCCATGAATTCAATAGGGGTCCCTTTTTCTAAGGCGCATACCTGAGGCCCCGCAGTTTTATTCCAGCCGTGGTTGAAGCAAGTACGCGCGCGTCAAAATGAGTGAGCTCACCACGGAAGAAAAAGTATATCTTATTGAGTGCTTCTTCTCGAGGGGAAAAATTTATTGTAATGCGTATAGAGGGTTTCGTACTAAGTTTGGAACTCATAGAGTTGCCAGCGAAAACACTCTGAAAAGGTAAGAATTTAATATTTATTAATATTCATCTATCACACAACTTGTGTTTCAATTCAATTAAACTGCATTGAAGTAATTTTACGTTAATTTTTGTAGGATAATCGATAACTTCGTGGAGTATGGTACACACCAGGACCGTAGACACGAGTTGCCAGGTCCATCTGTTACGGTGACTACACCAGAGAAGATCAACGAAGTTGAGAATTATTTCAAACAAAATCCAAATGATTCGATTCGGAAAGCTGCTCAAGCATTAAAAATAACCAAATCGTCATTACACAACATTTTGAAATATTTTTTAAAGTTTCATCCGTATAAAATAAGCACTCATCAATTGTTAACTGAACATGCCATGACGAAACGCATCGAATTTTGTAACACTATTACAGGAATGTTTGAAGCCGAAGAACTTAATGAGAAAATGATTATTTATTCCGATGAAGCACATTTTTGGATGAATGGGTACGTAAACAAGCAAAACTACCGGTTTTGGGGAACGGAAAATCCCAACATATCGCTAGCGAAGTCCCTTCATCCACAGAACGTAACAGCATGGGCAGCGATTTCAGTAAAAGGAATTTATTTGCAATTCTTGGAATCTACGGTAACAGGAGAGAGTTACAAACAGCTTTTGGAAACGAAATTCTTCCCTTATGCAAAAAAGAGGGGACTGGTTAAAAATGTTTACTTCATGCAAGATGGAGCGACGCCGCACCGGACTCATGGGGTGTTTGAAGCTATTCATCGCGTATATGGGACTCGAGTAATCGGTCTGGGGCACCCTAAATTTGTTCAAGGCGGACTAGAATGGCCTCCGTACTCACCGGACCTGAACCCTTGTGATTTTTTCTTGTGGGGTTACATTAAAGATCATTGTTACGCTAAAAACCCCAGCACAGTAGAATAACTGATCGCGGCCATCCAGGAAGTGGTTCGCGGCATTATGAACGATATGTTGGACACAGTTTTTCACAGTTTTCAAAAGAGAATTGATTTTTTTGCACAATCTAACGGTTCGCACTTCGAAAATATCTATCATTAATCACTGTACTTTTTCGTTATTTTTATAAGATGTAATAAATTGACATAAAAAATATTTGACTGGGTTTTATTTATGTGCGTTTAAAACTGGAGAGTTTCCTCTATTTAAAGCAATTTGGCTTTTCTGATTCTGTGCACGTGTTTTGAAATGACAGCCGATTAGTTTCAGCAACTTCCTATTGGACACCCTGTATATGTAATGCTACGTATACTTTGTTACAGCGAAAACGGTTTTACAGAGTATATAGCATTGTCACAACGTTAAGCAATTTCCATCCACGCTGGTTCAGGAAATAAGTGTAAATAAAAGACGAGAAACTACTATCTCCGAAGTAATTTACAATAGTTCGACAAATAAAGAAACTTGACAATCGAGACTTTCATAGGGATGTTGCATAGAGGGTTACAGGGGAGACAGCAGAAAAGTAGATCCAAGTTGACAATAGCCAATCGCCTCCCCGGTCACGTTCGAAACGTAGAGTGCTAACCCTGCCTTTCCGTCCATATCTCTCACTCTCTCTGGACATATATGTGTGAAAGATAAGGTACTACTGCAAATCTCAAGTTTTGCACTGCTCTTCTTGCGCTATTTTTCTTCTCTTCTGGCTTTCATTCTTTCGATATCAATTCAATCCTCTCTGTCTATTCCTCTCGAAAATGTACCTTTCTCCTTGCCTCGTTACTTTTTCATCCAATCATCCGTCTCTTCGCTATTCTCACCGTACTCCGGTTCCACTTTGCTCCGATGGAACGATTACGAATTAAAGTGAACTGTGAAGAAAGAAAAATTATTTGAAAAAAAAAACATGATATACAGCATCTCCGGAAAATGCTGCGAATTCTCGTTGATATTTATGCGAAAACACGACAAATCTTAATCCTCAATAGTAAACATTGTCGGAAAATAACCAACAAGTTATTACCGACGCCCGTGCAGAAATTTGTTGGGGAGTCCCCAGACCCTACCAAATCCCTATAGGGATTTGATAGGGGCGCCGTACGTAGAGAGTCCACTTCGGAACCCAAGTGGATTCCGCGCTTTTTCCCGATTGACGTCGTTTGAGAATTTTTCTTTTGAAATTCTCAACTGCGATTTGTTCGATCTCTCAGAAAAATATCCTTTCGTGATCCTGTACACAAAGGGTCTAGCCAGATAAGAATGGTCAATCTGCCCCCACCGTATTTTGTGGCGCTGATTTTTTCCTAAGTTTCTAACCTAAAAAAAAAATGTTGTGCAAAATTACAGCTTTCTACATCGATTCCGAGGGGTCTTCCTGCTGAAAAAAAACGTGTTTTTTCCATTTTTGCAGTTATTAAATACTAAGAGGCGACCGAATAAACTGAAAAAATTCTGTAAAATCAGAAACATGTCAATGTTAATGGAAAAATTATTTTCGTTTTTTTTAATGCTGAACTCTATTTTTAATCATCGAATCTTCCTTCAAAAACATTATTTTGTAGCGAAGAGATTTTTCTACTATTATGACAAAAATTTACATGATTTTACTCTTCATTCCCTACATTTAAAAAAAAAAAGTCTCAAAATTCGATCTGCAACACATTGAAAAAAAATAAAAACGACAAAATTTCTCATTTTTCATTGGAAATCCATACATAAATCATTCTTTCGGTTTAATAAATGGGTGCTCAAAGCTGGAGTAGTTGTCAGGCATAACAAACAGATGTAAACAATAGGATTTTTACGATGATTTTGGATATTTTTTATTTTTCGACGTCATTTAATAACATGTCGATGAGAAAATCGTTGAGTATGTTTATGCAGACACTTTCTCACGTTACGCTAAGATATTCTAGTTACGTAAACGGTCAAACACGCATGCATAATAACATGAAGAACGAACTGATGGCGTTTACGCGAGTTTTTTCTACAGTAGTAAGGTAACAGCGCAGCGTTACAGAATTGCGGCTTGCGTAAACGTACCCTCTCACAGTTGTTTGACAGTTTACGCGGATCTGAATATTTCAGCTTATTAGCTTGACCAAAAGTCCGCTTAAACATACTCATCTGAGCATAGCTGTCGGTAAAACCGCACAGTTCAAGTGGCGCCACTAGTGTGGATGCATCGAACTAAATTGAATTACGCAATCGATCTAGATGTCATGTCTCATTTCTCATAACTACTCCAGCCATGAGCACCCATTTATTAAACTGAAAGAATGATTTATGTATGGATTTCCAATAAAAAATGAGAAATTTTGTCGTTTTTATTTTTTTTTCAATGTGTTGCAGGTCGAATTTTGAGACTTTTTTTTTTTTAAATGTAGGGAATAAAGAGTAAAATCATGTCAATTTTTGTCATAATAGTAGAAAAATCTCTTCACTACAAAATAATGTTTTTAAAGGAAGATTTGATGATTAAAAAGGGAGTTTAGCATTTAAAAAACCGAAAAAAAAGGTCCCATTAACATTGACATGTTTCTGATTTTTCCGAATTTTTTCAGATTTTTCGGTCGCCTCTTGGTATTTAAAAACTGCAAAAATCGAAAAAACACGTTTTTTTCAGCAGGAAGACCCCTCGGCATCGATGTAGAAAGCTGTAATTTTGCACAAAATTGTTTTTTTAGGTTAGGGACTTGGGAAAAAATCGGCGCCACAAAATTCGGTGGGGGCAGATTCACTATTCTTATCCGGCTAGACCCTTTGTTGGGGAGTCCTCAGATGCGCCCACATCTCTATAGGGATTTTTTAGGGACACGGCGCATAGGAACCGGGCATATGCCATAATGGAAATGGTTCAATTGGGAAGAGGAATACGTAAAAACCCGCAAGGGTCTACGTTGGAACCCAAGAAAGATATTGAAAAAATACAACTTTTATGTATGCATGTATACGTAAAAGGCATATAAACGCATGTTGTTTATATGCCTACTTAGGACTTTAAAGACCACTCCACCGCTACCCCGCAATCCAATACTCGTGCCCGATGCAAACAATCATGGTTTTAGCTGGCCTTCATAGTGCACGATGTATGGCAAAGGCAATTTACTGTCTTATACTTTTCATGTTTAAGGACCAGTTTAAACTGGCAAAATGGGAACTCAAAGCGACAACTGAAATTTGTGTCTTCGTTGTTGTAATTTATATAAGATGCTGGCTTCAAGCTCCCGCGGTACGTTCGGCACCAAGAAATCATTTGTGGCTCTAAAAAGAGCTTAACAAAGTTAAAAAAGATCTGAGCCCATTTGTGGTACCTGTCCGAAGAGCTTGTTGAACTCGTTTTTTTTTTTTCGACGACAAATTTTTCGTGACAACCACACTGAACATGACAACCGCGTTGGATGAAGAAGGTCCAGACTTCAGTCCCATATATCTCTAAGCTTGGACGTCGACCACATAATTGAAGACTTTGCGTTTAGCAATACTTTGACATTTTTAAACATTCTTGAGATTAAATCAGCGTTTTTGAAAAAAAGAAACGTACTCTTGGGGCGAAGATGAAGACTACAACGCTGCCAGGGACATTCTATATGAATCGTGAACGATATTGCGGAGCGAGGAGTGTCCTTAATTGAAGAGTATAATCAATTCATTGCCACGAATGAAGAACACAAGCAAAACCTCCTTCTGGTTGTGAAGCAGCACAGATAGAAGTACCCCAATACCAAAAAAGTACATTATTATCATAGTGTACTACCTCCTTTTATCCTTAATTGGTTTCATTTGTCTAATTTTTTCATTTTCTTATCACAACTGTAACTTTCTAGATAAACAAAAATGTATTAAAATTGTATCGTTTATTTTATTTTCATTTGCTGCTAGCGACTCCTAATCTTGAGATTAAAAATATGAAAAAAAATAACTAAATGGTTTTTCTAGTCTTATAATCGGACAAAATGGTGACGCGCGACATTATTCTAAAAAAATTAATATTTAATTTAAAGGCCTTGATTAGTTTGCCTTCAATGCCCCTCGGTAGCAAAGTGTGACCGGCTACTGACGGCCACATGTGATGCTCGCAGACTAGGGCCCTAATAATGTTAGGGAAAATCAGGATGGCCCCGATCCATGCCCTTACTCAATTTCCGCACGGATTGAAGGAGAGTCGAGGATTTCAGCGATAAATGTCATAGGATCCTCGTATTCTTCTAGTTGTAGATACGTTCAATAAAACTCCAATTTCAACTTCCGAAAGTGCCATTGCATCGTGAAAAAAAAGTAATTCAAGAAATGTAGCACACCAGAGTTGTGCCAGCGGTTTTTCCTACGTTCTCAAAAACGAATTTGTGCCGAAAGAACTGAAGCAGTGTTCATATCGTCAAGTGATGCGTTCGATCAAAAAACTTCTTGAGAATCTTCAGTTACGGAACTACGAAACGCATTCCGTGTAACGAAAGTTGGTGCAGCAGCGTGACCGCACCTCTTCCGAGGTCTCGTACTCATTTGAAGCCACGACGAGTGTGTAAAAGTATTTTTACGACGTCGCGCGACGCGAGAGTCTTGAGGATTGCCAGGCTCCGAGGCTCGCAGGATCTGCTCTTAACAGTTTTGGCAGCGGTCCAAGATCGAAGCATGGACCTGAAAGCTCGTAGTATCTCCGCAGTGCCCTGAACAATTTGCCGCAAAAATTCAACGCAATACGGAACCTGGCGCGTTCAAACGGCATTTCCGATCAGGTATGGGTAATCAGACGATGTGCATAGACTGTGATTCCGAACAATATATGGGGCATTCCATACCAATTCGACCTGGGTCTGACCCTCGACCACTCAAATCTGGTTCCAGATTTTTCCTATCATTACTCTCACTCTATCAAGCAATTACAATTTTTTTCAGATTTTTCAAAATAAATTTGAGCGCGTCATGAATTTTTGAATTTTTTTTTTTTGAACACCTCGATGGCCGTAATCGAAAAATATGAAAAAATTCCCAAAAATACAGTGTCAGATATAAAAAATGTTGGTGTAAAATTCATAATGTCTGGGCTTTTGCTTCAACCCGTTTTTTAGCTTTTTGAGCAAAAAAAATGAAAAAATAAGAAGCAGAGGTCAATTTACTGTAGACTTAAAAAAAATGTTTTTTTCTTTATAATGTTGTGGATTTTAAATTAATTAATTAATTATTTAATTAAGAGCGATCACTGTTCATGACCGCTTTTAATTAATCATGATTTTACGATGATATTATAGAAAAAAATGCATTAAAAAATCCTTAAAAATTTCCAAAAACCGTTCGCTATCATCAAAAATATTCAAGCTACTGTCTACAGTAGTAGTTCAATAGTAGTTTAGAGTGTACCGAACCTCACCAGGCATCTTACGCTTATTGTTAGTGCAATTCGCATCATTTCCAAATCCCTAATTAGGGTTTTTGTCAACCATGATAAAAAAAAAATCGAAAATTACAAAATACACTTTAGAAAAATCGGAGACATTTTTTTAAAAATCTGGTACTATGCATACAAAATTTCGAGCAACAGTCTACAGTAATTTGACCTCTGCTTCTTATTTTTTTCATTTTTTTTTGCTCAAAAAGCTAAAAAACGGGTTGAAGCAAAAGCCCAGACATTATGAATTTTACACCAACATTTTTTATATCTGACACTGTATTTTTGGGAATTTTTTCAGATTTTTCGATTACGGCTATCGAGGTGTTCAAAAAAAAAATTCAAAAATTCATGACGCGCTCAAATTTATTTTGAAAAATCTGAAAAAAATTGTAATTGCTTGATAGAGTGAGAGTAATGATAGAAAAAATCGGGAACCAGATTTGAGGGGTCGAGGGTCAGACCCAGGTCGAATTGGTATGGAATGCCCCATATGTATACTGTATCGATATACAGGGTGGATCAATAACTATTAGCACCTTGGATATCTTCGAAACTATAAGGTTCACAGAAATATTTGCTGAATTGAAATTGCACAGTACGAAAAGGGCCATCCGATAGCGATAATAGTTTTTTGCAGGTGGAGGTACTTCGGACATTTGAAGGTCAACTCCATTTTTTAAAATGGATCGGTATGAACACTTACTATTTTGAACACTTACTATAAACGTAGTAATTTTATTTACTACCGAAACTGTAAGTATTATCGCCTTTCTGTACTTTCTATGACCTTCAATGACCTTATGTTATAGGTCGTTCAACTCGTTTTAAGCTCCTCTTTCATGGTACAGAAAAAAAAACATGCCGATCCATTTAAAAAAATGGAGTTGACCTTCAAATGTCCGAAGTACCTCCACTTGCAAAAAAAACTATTATCGCTATCGGATGGCCCCTTTCGTACTGTGCAATTTCATTTCGGCAAATATTTCTGTGAACCTTATAGTTTCGAAGATATCCAAGGTGCTAATAGTTATTGATCCACCCTGTATATTTCCCTAGGTCCAACGTATATTCTTGCGGGGTTTTTACGTATTACCTTTCCCAATTGAACCCGTTCCGATCACTCCATATCCGCGCTTCGTTAATCTAATCTAACTTCCGTTGCGTCCACAGACGTCTTATGGTAACAGTCTCGCCAACCCGTTTTTCTATAGATTTTTTGTTTATTATGAGGACACATTCAGGACACTATTAAGTGATAAGGGGAGAGTGAGGCACAATTTGTCACGGGGCACTGTGAGCCACATGTGATTTTTTGGAGGTTTTTCGCTCGTAAATTCGGAAATTCTTTGTGTTGGACCGTGATTTATATTTGTTTTCGTCAGACCTAAAAGGAAGTCTATAGCAGCTCACAAAGAATTATTAAAAATTAATTTGAGGCTTGGAAAGAAATATTTCGTTTGCCGGGAAAACGTCAAATATGGTATAACGTCACTTTTTGTAGCGGCTCGGGTTTTCGGTCCTAATCGATAGTTTTATTATTTATAATGCACTCATTGTCAGTGACATGTGTTTTTCCATTCGTAGTTTAATTAATAGTTATTTTCATCAATAAACAAATATTTTACTAGTGGAGTGCAACGTGTCACCGAGTTGTGGGGCACAATGAGTCGACTCCCAATGTTGTTGGCAAATAATACAATCACGATACTGAGATAAAAATGCGAAAAATGATATTTTTTTTATCACTTTAGTCATACAAAATTCACCTTAGTCATGCATACCCCACGTTCCCCATCCGTTGGGTACAATGAGCCAATCCGCAAATTTTCTCCGATCCGATTATTTTGGTATTTTCAATCTTTTTGCAAAAAATATGGTAGCTTCATTGTACGCCCGAAGGTCTTTAAAATCGGTTACGACTTTTTTTTCTAATCAGACTACTTTGGTACACGGAGAGAATTAAAAAGTAATTTTTGTCGTGAATTTCACGGTAAAAATTACCGTGATATATTTCAATGTGGTGACAAGTGAGAAAAGCATAATAATTCGTATGCGACAAGTTTTTTTTATCTCACGTTACAGAAAATTTCAAATACGTAGGTAAAATTTTACTATACAAGAAGGGTAGCGCGCACGATAATTTTTACCGAGAGCACAATACATTTTCCTATAACAGTCATTAAATTTTATAATTAATCTTAAAATAACTGTTATACAGACGATACTTTTTTATAGACATTTTTGAAAGGCATAAAATAATAAAATGTACAGTAAAATTTCGCTGATATTATATATTTTTTAAATTTAAGTTTTGCGTATTTTGTTACACATGAAAATTTACTAGAAAATCTGGTAAAATTTTCTCTCTGAAGAAGAAATTTTATTTTATTTTCGTGAAAATCTGTGTTTTACTCAGTAATAATAAGCGAAGTTTCAGGGTTGTCATCTGGTTACCGTTACTGCACGGTAATTTTTAACATTTAATTTTCTCCGTGTAAGTTTAAAAATTCATTAGAAAAAAAGTGACACACTGTGCCTTAACTTCCCCTACCACGTGCAAAATTCCGAAGGGATTCACCATCCCGTATTCGAGATATTGGCAATCGAAGATTGCACGATTTTCCTCGTGGTCTTGTGGGGAGCAGTGGAAGATTTCACATTCCACACAATAGCTCCAACATTTTTATATAGGTTTTTTTTTTATTTTCAATCACAGCAGAATATGATGATGTTTGTGAAAAAAAAATCAAGCGTTTTGACCGTCTAGTTTCGGCAATATAGCGATTTAACCGAGTTAACCGAGGCTTAAGGGCGAATGGACCAATCAGGACGAGGCTTAGCGCACTCTCGGGTTAAGTCGGTTAACCGAGATTTATATTAAATTTAATCAATTAACCAATTAACCAATTTAAATTGAAAATTAAAAATTTTTCAATAGTCAAAACGTGAAATAAAAAGTGTACAAAGTTGTAATAAAGTCAAACAATCCTTTTTATAAAAAAAATCTTCGAAACAAGAAATTCTTGGCCTTGTAAATGTTCCTCCCTTAAGGAGGTTGTAGCAGTCCCGTTGAGACGAATGACGGTTGATGAGCTTTTTTTTCCAAAAAAACATTCAAAACAAATGCATACGAGGTATAGATTTATTCTGTAGAGGCTAAGTTTCTATAAAATCCATAATTAAAGGGCACAATTATGCATTTTTATACTTTTATTAAGTGAAAAAGGAAAACTGTTGTATTACTATCAACTTGAAAAAGTATAACATTATTGATGATTCTTATGAACGAGTCGTAATATTTGATCAAACCTTGATAGATCAATCTTGAATATACAGGGTGGACCACGCAACGTGTGCACCTCTTTTACGACCAAAATATGCGTTGCACAAAAAAATGTTTTATACAAAAGTTACATGGTTTATAAGGCTACACTATGTAGTGCATTTATTTTTTTTATAGGTGGAGGCGCTTCGAAGATTTGAAGGTCAACTTTATTTTTTCAAATGGAATGCTATATTTTTTAAAGCGTAATATGATAGAGTATCGAATTCTGAGTAAAAAAGTATAGACCTTTATTAGCCCTAGAGTTAATAGCTAACGAGTAATTTCACTTTATTACTTTAAAATTTTCTTCACGTAATATCAAGTTGGAGATTCAAATCTACTACAAATTTCTGAATGGCAGTGTTTACATCACAGTGTTTATAAATATGAACAGATTTACCACATCACACACACGTATCATGATTCACAATCTTCTCAATGATTGTAATCCAGTATTAAAGTATCCTTCGGTGATTGTGCGTGATTATTATCAGAAAGATAAAAGTGAAAATGAATGAATGAATCTCCAACTTGACATTACGTGAAGAAAATTTTAAAGTAATAAAGTGAAATTACTCGTTAGCTATTAACTCTAGGGCTAATAAAGGTCTATACTTTTTTACTCAGAATTCGATACTCTATCATATTACGCTATAAAAAATATAGCATTCCACTTGAAAAAATAAAGTTGACCTTCAAATCTTCGAAGCGCCTCCACCTATAAAAAAAATAAATGCACCACATAGTGTAGCCTTATAAACCATGTAACTTTTGTATAAAACATTTTTTTGTGCAACGCATATTTTGGTCGTAAAAGAGGTGCACACGTTGCGTGGTCCACCCTGTATATGGTTTTCGATGGGCAAGATGGGCTCCTTTTTCTAAATGTTTCCAAAGTTAGAAATGCTTTATCTTGGGTGCTGAATAGCTATAAAAAAATACGTCACCCGTAGCGTGAAAGTCTTGACCATCTAACCACACGTAAAATTACATACATTAAGGTGGCTATACCAGCGTGAACGCTGAAAATTTGGGTGATTTTCGGGAATTTTTTGGAAGAAAAGTACTCAATTAAATGTTTCGGAAAATTAAGAATATATTTGGTTATATTTGACCTATATTACGTAATTTTTTCATAGAAAAATATTGAGATCCAAGCGACTTATGCGCTGCCTTCGGAGGCGCCAAAAAAAAAAAAAGTTCCTCCACTGCTGACATGATTTCGGCCGATTGAGTAGCTGAAACCGAAGAAGGAAAAAAATGTCGTTAAACTGGAAGGTATTTCCTGTACAATGACGTAGGATTTTCGAAAAATATCAAAATCTAACAAAATGGCGTAGTTATGAAAAAAAGTCTGTTTTCTTGCCTATAAAATGGTCGTTTTTTTCAATGCCAAATCGTCAATTTTTATCCAATCAATAATATCCTACGTCATTGTAGAGTAAATATATTCAAGAGTACTCAGTTCAAATTTCAAATCAATCGGATAATTGCTCTTTGAGTTACAATGTCAGCAAATTTGAAAAATCTCATTTCGAGAAAAACGCGTTTAAAGATTTAACTATCGATTTTTGCAAGATAAAATGATATTTACCATAAAAACCCAAAACCCAAACCCAATAAAAACCCAAACAAACTGTCGAAAAAGGCAAAAAAAAATCGATTTTTCGAAAGTGTCACACTGGTATAGCCCCTTAAACTATTTTATAGCTCTGTTGTTTTGTGGTGAACATTTCTTTTTAATCGTACAAATTCTGTATTGCCTGGACAATAACATATATACCTCTCTAATCGGCACAGTGGCGGGATCGGCTCAGCATCACACTTGCAAATATAGAGGTTGCGCACCATCTACTCAAGCCAACTCTGCGCAGGTGACGTAGCGGATAGCAGTACCCCTCCAATCACACTCTCATTATCTAGCATGCTTCGAGCCTGACGCTAGGGCCTGGCGCTTCTCCCACCATGCGCTACACCGATCGATACTCGGCACCTAGTGGGGGGTGATTTCATTTGTGGAGGTGCCGATCGGAGAGATTGCAATGTATATACAGGGTGGACCACGCAACGTGTGCACCTCTTTTACGACCAAAATATGCGTTGCACAAAAAAATGTTTTATACAAAAGTTACATGGTTTATAAGGCTACACTATGTGGTGTATTTATTTTTTTTATAGGTGGAGGCGCTTCGAAGATTTGAAGGTCAACTTTATTTTTTCAAGTGGAATGCTATATTTTTTAAAGCGTAATACGATAGAGTATCGAATTCTGAGTAAAAAAGTATAGACTTTTATTAGCCCTAGAGTTAATAGCTAACGAGTAATTTCACTTTATTACTTTAAAATTTTCTTCACGTAATATCAAGTTAGAGATTCAAATCTACTACAAATTTCTGAATGGCAGTGTTTACATCACAGTGTTTATAAATGTCTATAAAAAAGTATCGTCTTTATAACAGTTATTTTAAGATTTATTATAAAATTTAATGAGTGTTATAGGAAAATGTATTGTGCTCTCGGTAAAAATTACCGTGCGCGCTACCCTTCTTGTATAGTAAAATTTTAGCTACGTATTTGAAATTTTCTGTAACGCGAGTTAAAAAAAACTTGTCGCATACGAATTATTATGCTTTTCTCACTTGTCACCACATTGAAATATATCACGGTAATTTTTACCGTGAAATTCACGACAAAAATTACTTTTTAATTCTCTCCGTGTAACTTTTGTATAAAACATTTTTTTGTGCAACGCACATTTTGGTCGTAAAAGAGGTGCACACGTTGCGTGGTCCACCCTGTATACAGGGTGGTCCAATAACTATTAGCACCTTGGATATCTTCGAAACTATAAGGTTCACAGAAATATTTGCTGAAATGAAATTGCACAGTACGAAAGGGGCCATCCGATAGCGATAATAGTTTTTTTGCAGGTGGAGGTACTTCGGACATTTGAAGGTCAACTCCATTTTTTTTAATGGATCGGTACGTTTTTTTTTCTGTATCGTGATAGAGGAGCTTAAAACGAGTTCAACGACCTATAACATAAGGTGATTGAAGGTTACAGAAAGTACAGAAAGGCGATAATACTTACAGTTTCGGTAGTGAATAAAATTAATACGTTTATAGTAAGTGTTCGAAATGACGAAATGACGAAGTTTACAAAGAAGTACCAACTACACTTGACGACATCCAACAAAGAATTATTACAGCCTGTGCATCAATAAGTTCTGACGCTGTAAAACTTGCAAGTCAATCAATCGAAAAAAAGAATCCAATGTTGCATTGATACTGATGGTCGTCATTTTGAACACTTACTATAAACGTAGTAATTTTATTTACTACCGAAACTGTAAGTATTATCGCCTTTCTGTACTTTCTATGACCTTTAATGACCTTATGTTATAGGTCGTTGAACGCGTTTTAAGCTCCTCTTTCATGATACAGAAAAAAAACATACCGATCCATTTAAAAAAATGGAGTTGACCTTCAAATGTCCGAAGTACCTCCACCTGCAAAAAAACTATTATCGCTATCGGATGGCCCCTTTCGTACTGTGCAATTTCATTTCAGCAAATATTTCTGTGAACCTTATAGTTTCGAAGATATCCAAGGTGTTAATAGTTATTGATCCACCCTGTATATAATACATCTATATTTAAAAAATATTCAATTGTGTATAACGCTCCAACCTCCTTAAATCGGTGCGAAGCGCTCCAACATCTTTTTCTCCCTAAATCTATTAGTAAAAATTGTCATTCGAAAAATATTATCCACCCATCCGTACGTGTGGACCGGAACACTCGCTGCGCACTTTTTACTCCATGTTTTTATGAACAGGCACGTCATTTGATTTTTCTTCGTGGTTTGCCTCGTATTTCCTACACTTCTGTGGGAATATATCGAGTACACGTGTCAGGATCGATACCGTTCGCAGGGCAATCGAGGAAATTCATTTCCCTGCGTCATCCCTCTATCGTGATGTATACGAATTCGATCTAGCTGATGTTTAACCGCAGCAGTCTCTACGCTGCATTATATATATATATATATATATATATACACGGTGGACCACGCAACGTGTGCACCTCTTTTACGACCAAAATATGCGTTGCACAAAAAAATGTTTTATACAAAAGTTACATGGTTTATAAGGCTACACTATGTGGTGCATTTATTTTTTTTATAGGTGGAGGCACTTCGAAGATTTGAAGATCAACTTTATTTTTTCAAATGGAATGCTATATTTTTTATAGCGTAATATGATAGAGTATCGAATTCTGAGTAAAAAAGTATAGACCTTTATTAGCCCTAGAGTTAATAGCTAACGAGTAATTTCACTTTATTACTTTAAAATTTTCTTCACGTAATATCAAGTTGGAGATCCAAATGTGCTACAAATTTCTGAATGGCAGTGTTTACATCACAGTGTTTATCAATATGAACACATTTACCACATCACACACACTTATCATGATTCACAATCTTCTTAATGATTGTAATCCAGTATTAAAGTATCCTTCGGTTATTGTGCGTGATTATTATCAGAAAGATAAAAGTGAAAATGAATGAATGAATCTCCAACTTGATATTACGTGAAGAGAATTTTAAAGTAATAAAGTGAAATTACTCGTTAGCTATTAACTCTAGGGCTAATAAAGGTCAATACTTTTTTACTCAGAATTCGACACTCTATCATATTACGCTATAAAAAATATAGCATTCCATTTGAAAAAATAAAGTTGACCTTCAAATCTTCGAAGCGCCTCCACCTATAAAAAAAATAAATGCACCACATAGTGTAGCCTTACAAACCATGTAACTTTTGTATAAAACATTTTTTGTGCAACGCATATTTTGGTCGTAAAAGAGGTGCACACGTTGCGTGGTCCACCCTGTATATATAGACAGCCGTTTACTGTGGTACATCGTACCACAATGATCGGTTGGCAGTTACGAGATTTGCGGGCACACGCGCAGATTCTTGCTCTTTGAATGGAATCGGTTGAAATTTGGGACACGATTATATTCAGTCTTGACATTGCTGTATGTAGAAGCGAGACGAAGCAAGAACCTTTTTTTACTCGTCTTAGCGATTATGTAATGGTGAGATGAAAACCTTCGCCGCAGACTCGCACTCTTCTTGGCGTAAGAATTCTGAACATCCTGCCTCGAAGGGTGGTGAAAAAGTTCTCTTCCTCTGTTACGTTGGAACCTGATGCTGTTTCCTCTCCTCTTGTTTTCTCCCCCCCCCCTCTCTCACACTCTGCCTCTTTTTTCCCCCGCTGCCCGCCCTTCTCTCCCGTTCTTACCCTTCAAAATATCCGAGAGTAGTCATTCGTTAGGGTAAAGACTCAACGAGGGTAGAATTCTCTCTTATTAATATTCCCATCTCCTACTGCCCGTTTTTTTTTGCCCGTGCACCCTCCTTGTGTGTGCTATAAACTATATAGTGTATTACATTATGCGTATATACAGGGTGTCCATTTTATCTCTGCCACCCGAAATAACTCGGTAATTATCGACGTCACAAAAAAATATTCCAGACAAAAGTTGTACGGTGTGAAGGGGGCCATCAAATGCGACCATTTTTTTTTTATTTCGGTGGAGGCGCTGACGCACAGTGAAGGTCACCTCCACTTTTTTAAAGGGAATGGTACATTTTTTTTTCAACCATCTTGTGGAGCACCTCAAGCCGCATAAAATCATTTGGGGGTCAAAGTCGTTAAAGGTCATTCAAGATCAGTATCGATGAAAATCGGATCGATACGAAAAATATTTTCAAATTTATATTTTATTTCAATAGATGTTCAAAATGACCTCCACCAGCCTTCAAACATTTTTGCAGTCGGACAGTCGCTTCGAGAGCCTGATGCAGCGACATTCGGTATGGATGAAAACGATGACGATTGAGGATATTCCACACACTTGATTTCGAAATCGGATATTGTTTCGACAGAGTCCTGCAACTAACATGAGGGTTTACAGCAACGGCACCCAAGATATCAGTTTCTGCCTCTTCCGTGGTTTGCGTTTTAGTACGGTTTTTCTCAGCAGGATTAACACTACCCGTCGCGCGAAATAACGTGACTACCGCGTCAAACGTTCGCCGGCTTGGACACTGTCGATCTGGAAATTGCTCAGCATACAACAAACGCGCTCTTGTGGAATTTTTATTTGCTTCACCGTAACACACTATCATGTCCACTTTTTCGAATTGACGGTACATTTTCAAACTATGGATAGGTCTTATCCAAATTCGAAATCAAACTGAACGACAACCTCGATTGAGCTACATACGATACAGATTAACGCGAGTTGGTAAACAAACAGAAGGTATTCGAAGTTTTGTCGATGACTACGATCTCCGATATCTCTCATTTTAAGCTAATTTCGAGCACCTATTAAAATGAAATACAAATCTAAATATCTTCGATCACTACTAAATATTTGGCAGTGATTCGAGATATTTAGATTTGTATCATCGATACTGACCTTGAATGACCTTGAACGACTTTGACCCCCTAATGTTTTTTATGCAGCTTGAGGTGCTCCACAAGATGGTTGAAAAAAAAAATGTACCATTCCCTTTAAAAAAGTGGAGGTGACCTTCACTGTGCATCACCGCCTCCACCGAAATAAAAAAAATGATCGCATTTGATGGCCCCCTTCACACCGTACAACTTTTGTCTGGAACATTTTTTTGTGACGTCGATAATTACCGAGTTATTTCGGGTGGCAGAGATAAAATGGACACCCTGTATATGTTTAACGGAAAGAGGGTATAGCGCCGATTTTCAACCCCTCTTATTTTCCCATCGCGCTGAACGATTCGCCTCGAAAGAATGAGAAATCTAGTGGAACATTTCTTCCTAGCCGAAGCAAAGGAGATCCATTTCGTTCGCTCATCTGTATTTACAGACTGATTCATAACGATACCTGTTTCTTTGTTTGTCGTGAGAATCGAATAATATAGTAGAAACGTATGCCAACGTGCAGCTGGTAAATTTTCGTAACATTAACATAACTTTTATCGAATAATTCCTATGATTCAGTCAATATGGCTTTCTAATACGAGGACACAGGCGACCGACACTGGTGGATGGACGGTCGGGGTTGGACTCTGGCGGTACTTCGAGTTGAGCAGCGTTGTGCGTGGCCGGTACTTGGAGCGGTGACCGCCTAGCCGTGCACCGGCTGGCGCTTCAACCAGTCAGCGGAAGGAGAATACTTCGAGACCTTGCTGTAGATATTTGAGTAAAATGTTTGTGCACCCGAGAATCAGAAAAATATGGGACCGTCTATACCAGTACGGGTTTTCTACAGCTTCCCCGTACCCTAAGTCACGTTAGATTAGCGAGGTGCGGGTGAGGAGTTGTGTGTTGCCAATCTATTACAATTGCAACAGATCCAATACTTTTGTGAATGATTTACTACTGCTATTACGTCGATGGCCGATCTATTACGTTTCTTGAAAAGTAGATGGTAGTAGTCATCTTGAGGTTTCAATTTCTACCGCATAGGCTCACGAGCCCTCCTTTAGCGCGGGATTAACGCGATCATTGACCAATCACCGACTTTGTGACCTAACTCTACCTTCGCCAACAGCTTTACCGCCGACTTGTGCTTTGTGATTGTGTGATGATAATTTCGAGAAAGAGTATCGAGGTATCGAGAATAACGATTGAGTGGAAAAAAGAGTTTGAGTCGGAATTACACAAATGTATGAATATGCAACGTTAAGTAACATTTTTCATGTATCTAGTATATACAGGAATTTTATTACGATAAAAATATATCACAAGATATGACTTGATATAATTTATATTATACGCAAAATGTCCATTAGCAGAATATTTATTCAAGGTTATGATTCCATCTCCGTGTGACTACGACACTTTGTTTTAATTTTCACTTTAACTTTTGCAAATATATTTAACCGATTTGTTCGAGTTGCGAACTTGCCCTGAACACGTTTTTATAACAGTTCGCCTGGGGTATCAAACGGGACTTATCTATGCATTAATATTTGTTATTCAACGATCCAGCTTTATTTTTATATAAATAATTATCTTTTCATTATAGACATTAAGAATTAAGAGCTGAAACCATGACATTGTGATAAACTATGTTTTGAAAAAAGTAATAAAAAACTTGATGTCATTATAAATATATTTTTTTTATTCATCGAAAAATCGATTCCACACCGCATAAATATATACGTGTACATTATACATGAGTATTCCGTGCACCCTTCCCCCTCCCGTCGGTTATTACGTTTTACCCGGGAAAAAAGTTCATATCTGAATATATCTGAATGTATCTGAATCATATCTGTAGAATCAGATATGATCAGACAAGAAAAATGGCCAGGTCTGATCATGTAGTGTCATGACAGATCATGTATGCTTATATCTGACCATGTATGATCATATCAGAGCCATTTTTATAATTTTGAAAGCAACCCGGGAAAAAAAGTTCATGTCTGAGTGGCTATGTTCATATATGATTCAGATATTGTCATATATGTATCAGATATATTCATATCTGACATTTTACTTCGTATATTTTCCAGGTTTGGTATCGTATCTGATGGGATAAAATTTTATATGAACGTACCTGCTCATATATCACATCATATATGTTCAGATATGGTTTCACGCTGCCAACTAGCCTTGGTACCTGACCAGATAAAAACATATATGAGATCTATATAGCAGAGTCTGGTACCGTATTTGATCGGATATGATCTTATACGAACAGATACGTTTACATATCACATCATGTATGTTCAGATACGAATTTACGGTACCAACTCCCCTTGGTACTTAGCCAGATATGAACAGATATGAGTTCATATATGGTCAGGCCAGATACCGTATTTGTCCAGATATGATCTTATATATGCATATATGATGTGGAATATGATCAGACCTAATCATATATGATACTGTAAAATGTCAGATATGAATATATCTGATACATATATGACAATATCTGAAACATATATGAACATATCTAGTCAGACATGAACTTTTTTCCCGGGTAGTACGTTTTCTCGCCGCCGTCTAGTACGGAATTAAATCTTGGACTGGCAACACTGGTAGGGAGTGATAGAAAAACGTTCAATTGGGAAGGGTAATGGATCAAAACCCGCCAGAGTATACGTTGGAATACAGGACATGATAATACTAGGGAGAAGTTGCGTGTGAGTTGTCATCTTGACATATACGAGAATGGTTCGATAAGTAACTTGATTCGATATGAAAGACAACAATCTGGGTTTTGTATTTTACTTTTTTTGTCAACATAATCCCTTCGAACTTTAACGCACTTCCCAACGTTTATCCAGCTTCCCGATTCCTTCCCCAAAGTGATTTTCTTCAAGGCCCCAACATTTTTTTTCTCATACAATGGTAGAAGGAAATCTTTCAATCACATTTTTTTTACTTTTGGGTGGAAAAAATAATGAAACGTCCCATGTTACCGTCTCGTGCGCCGCATGGCAACAGGCGATGGCGCGATGTGTTCCCCTCCGCCCATCCCTCTCTTTCCTCCATTTAATGCACCAGTGTGCGGTGCTGAGTTTTCCAGATATTTCGATTGCCCAACTTACCCGACTGCTCAACATCCCTACTCTACTGTTAAAATTACTTGTAACTATAGAGTTTTCATCCATAGGAAGGAAGGTTGAAAACCACATATACAGATATCAGTGTCGCCCTCTCTTAGTATGCGAACCAAGTTACTCATCGAACCACCCTCGTAAAACAGTTCCGTGACTGACTGCCTGACATATAGACAACGCACAGCCTAACCGCTGAAGATAGAAACATGAAATTTGTAAGATATGTTGGCACTGTAAGGAAGGATTTTTCGAAAATACACTGCTATGGAGGTGAAGAGGGGTGTAAAAGTTTGTATGGAAAATTGTATTCATTGGGTGTGTCAACTAAAAACTTGGTATAAAATTCTCCAAAACGAACAATAAAACACATATAGGATTTTTCAAAACCACCCCTCATTAGGGATGCAACGGGGTATTGAAGTGTGTATGGGGAAATAAAAATCCGTGCTTTTATCTCAATGAAATTCGGAAGATATGTTCCTTGAAGAGCAGAGAGGTGCACTAAGAAAGGATTAGCTTCTCGCATAGTCAACCATATGTGGGCTGTTCGAGAGTATCGATTGCCCAAAACTTGAATGTGCTTGCCAATGATCATAAATCATAGAACGTTATCTATAGAACCATATTGCAAAGCCGTATAGTTCTGTAGTCTTCAATAATGACATTGTATGATGCTGGAGTTAAAGGTTCGCATTTTTATCCTACTATTTCATTAATTACGAACCCTTACCTCAGGCGGTCAGTCTACTACCTAGCCAGAGAAATATGACACTCTCCCTTCTCTATTCCTTACTTTGTTCTCTCTTTGTTTATCTCCTCTCTGGATGAAATCCTAAGGTTCACGCGAACGAAGTCGCGGGCAAAAGCTAGTCTATACATACAATAAACCTGTAAACTTTGCGTGTCTGTTTGTGCACTCATCATGAAACAACTGTTGACCTAATCTGGGTGGAGTTTTCATTTTAAAAATAGGGCTCAAGGTAGTAGTGTCGCCACAGTCATGTTGAAAAGTCTATTCTCCGCTAGATCGATGACAGCTTGAAAATATTGCGAAATATCTTTATGATGTAGGTTATACAACTTATCGGGATGTAAAAACTTATAGAGTAATTATGAAAACGCCTAATATAATGTTCACCTAACCCTCACTTTTGTATATACGTATACGTAGATATTCTGCGTATACGGAAATGCACACACTACTGTAATCTAGTTCTAGTCTGCTCCAGACGCTTCGTGGCGCTGGCGTCGCTAGACATTGCTTAACCCCTTCGTTGGCAGAGAGAATTCGACAAAAAGTGCCCAAAATGGCAGGAACATTTTTTTATCCTGAAAACTTGTACTCTGGGGTTTTTGAGGGTGCTGATTACGAATCTGAACTCAAAATTCAGGAATTCACAACGACGAACAAATATGGCGAATGAAAATAGTAGGTCACTGATTATGAGTCTAACCACAAAATTTGAAAATTCAGTTTGCGGATACAATAGCAGTCTGTATGAAGTTGAAAAAATATTTTGCACACTAATAAGTGTTAATAATGATTTTAAAAAATTGGTAACATTTTGGTAACAAATTGGTAACCAATTGGTAATTGGTAACATTGGTAAAATTTAAAGTTCAGATTCGTAATAAGCGACCTCAAAAATCCCGGAGTACTAATTTTCATCTAAATCGAGTAAAGTTTTTGATTTTTGTCCGCCATATTGGCGCCGCTATTTTGAATTTCCAAATTTTGACTCCACATTCGGATTCAGCGAGCCCAAAACCCCCCGAGTGAGGCTCCGATTTCAAATCAGAGCAAGTTAAATAAGGAAATAAAGGTTGACGCACTATTGCGTCAATGCCACACAGGGCACGGAATTATTTGACGCACTATTGCGTCAATGCCAACGAAGGGGTTCATTTAAATCGCTATATCTCTGAAACTAAACGGTCCAAATTCTTGATTTTTTTTACCCACTTGGTCATAGATTCCTCTGTAATTAAGAATAAAAAAAAAATTTGTAGAAAAATTTCGAAGTTATTGCGTGAAATGTAAACTTTTCTACCGCTCCCCATAAGAACACGTGTGAAACCGTGCAATCTTTGGTTGCCAATATCCCGAATACGGAACGGTGAATCCATTTGAAATTTTTCAGGTAATCACTTAATAGTATTTTGAATGGATCGGCAAAATAAAAATAAGAATCTATAGACAAAGGCCTTGGCGAGACTACTATCTTAACTTGAAGTAACATTTAGTTTTTATTTCATCGCAATCGGCTCACTCAATCAAAAGATATGTTAAGTTAAAGTTTCTGAAAATCGGCGCGTTGCAAGTCGTGAGTACACTTAGTACAAAATACACAGACTCAGAATACTCGTTTTTTAAAACGAATGGCGATTCGGCATAAATTAGGAAAGATGACAAATTGGCGAGCCCCTGAGGGAATTCAATTTTTTTTTGTTTCCGAAATTGTTCTTACAATAACTCGAGTAGAAATTTTGATCTGGCAGTCTGAAGACTGACCAGGCCCCTATCAAGTTGCGGTCCGGAATGACGTAGTACGGCACGCCTGATCAGTGGCGGATGCCCACTGGATCAGTGGAACCGTAGTACGGCACGCTTGATCAGTGCCGGATGCCCACTGGATCAGTCGAACCGTAGTACGGGCGTAAAAAGGCATTCTGAGCAGGCCGAAGTAAGGAAGCCTGTGCGGCGCCGTAACATGGCGTCCATGAGCGCCGTATAGCGGCACGCCGGATCCGTGCCCAATTTCGACCGGATCAGTGGAACCGTAGTACGGACATAAAAAGGCACCCTGAAATGGCCGCACTAAGGTAGCCTGTGCAGCGCCGTAACATGGCGTCCATGGACGCCGCGTTGCGGCACGCCGGAGCCGTGCCGGATGTCGACCGGATCAGTGAAACCATACGTACGACGCGTGGTCGGTCTCATCCGGTGGACATGCGGCACAGATCAGGCGTGCCTTACTACTGCATTCCGGACCGCAGCTTGATCTGCCCCGTGTTAAGGCTGCCATATTCGCCTTGGCGGTATATTCACGCGGATATTTTTTTTTGAAGTGCTGAACTTAAAGTACTAAACAATAAAAGATTACCATATGTGTGTACTGACATCGTATGATTTATACTTTTTTTTTAAATGTCATCCTTCCCGCTTAGTTTACTATTTTGACAAAAGATCGCGTATCAAGATTTTAAGGTTAGGTTTCAGTGACATCTGCGATATAAACGATGTGAAATCGAATAATCTCCAGTCTGCTCGGTGGTAAGAAACATGGACTCATGTTTAAAGATAAACAGTTTTAGTGGAAAGAAAACCGGCCGGTGTACAAAGTATTAACCTCGGAAATATTCGAAAAGACCACAAGATTGCGATACTTCGTTCCTAACCTTTGAGCCTAACCTAGTGAACAACGGATATCCAACATAATCCAGCCGACCCATGCACCTTACTGTAAGTCTCATCTAAATAAAATAAAAATAAAAATAAAAATACAAGTGAATTTATTATTGTTATCGAAATTATTATGCGTTATTATTAGACAAAATTCCCCTTTTTTAAAGTTGTTTCAAAGAAAAATGTTATGAAAAAGAGAATTAAAATAACGTTAAAGTTTGCATTGGTGGAATGCAATGATTTTTTTTTCATTTTTCATTCGTTAATTTTTATCATCATCGAAAGCCCTTTTTGCAAATTGAAGCCGTAAAACTCTAATAAGAATACGTAAAAACGTGTGAGTTATTTTTACTACCAAAATAGACAACAACAGAAAATTCAACGTTTGCCAATTTATTGACATTCTTTTAAAATAATAAGTATAAGAAGCGAAAAAAAGGAAATTTACACAAGTGTTCGGATAGCTAAATGGGTAGCAGCGTGCTCAGCTTGAGAATTAGAAGACGTAGGTTCGAAACCCGAGATTAGGATAAAAACTTTGATGAGGCAGAACACGTTTTAATCCAATTATCATATATGCAGGGACACAAATAAAGCATATGGAAACAAAAAATACTACCAGAATTTTTTTATTCATAATTTGTTGATTTATTTAGTTTTTCAATTCAGGCACAGATACGCCAGCCGGATCAGGGCCGTAACTAACAGCCGGATCAGAGTCGGATGCAAAAGTGTGTTACACGCCTGATAAAGCCCGGATCCGCCAGCCTGTACAGTGCCGTAGTACGCGATACGGCATGCCGGATCCGGCCCTACTCAGTCCCGTACCAAAATTTCTAGTCGGGTAGTCGTTTCCGGTCGCAGTTTCGTTACTTTAACAACTCAAATTTAAAATCAAAAAAATTATCCATAAACTTTGACACCTATCATTGCTTCAAGCCAATATGACTAATTAGAAAAGGAAAATAAGTTCGTGCTGCCATATCGGCTTGATGAAGCCTTTTCGAAAACTTGAACATGAACTAACTCGTGACAGGCAATGAGTCAAACTCACGAGTGTTGAAACGGTGTTGAATCGTTCACTATATCCGACGGAAATTCCATCAAGAAATGAAACCAAGGGAATTTGGGTCAGTCTAATGTTCCCCGACAAGCCAAACACTTTCACACTATACGAAAAGTGCTGAGACTATTGCGAAGTTTCGATTTCCTACGATCGTTAAAATAACTTTGCGTGCGCTCACGAACTTTCTGTTATCTATATCTGTATTCTGCCCCTTGTCCGAGTTGATACAGTTATATGAGAATCAGCTCTCGAAGGGTGTGTCATCGTGACACAGTGGCAAGAGCTTAATTAGAAATCGATTGAGAGATATTGATCCATCGGATAAAATATTCTCTTATATATCCCGAAGGGTGGATTGCAAAGTTTTGGACCTAACGGGGGAAAAAGCATTTATGTGAGTCAAACGAAACTTATTTTTCACCTCAGTCTCTCTTCAACTCATCAACTTGGCCCAGCGTTTCTCAAGACCCCCCAGTTCCTCAGTACAATAATTTATGTCTCAACCAGAGACGCAGTAATCAACAGCACTCATCGCTGCAGCATTCGATAAAAATTGCTTTCCTGTTGACCTTTTTTTCAAATTTGGAAAGACAAAAAACTTCGCACGGAGTCAAATCCCGAGAGTACATTGCAAATCCAAATGTCTTGTTTTAACATAGCTACATGTGTTGTGGTCATTACCTTGTGGTCATTACCTTGTGGTCATTTTTTACACATTTCCGAGTGTGTAATTTTGGGATTTGCTTCACGCGTTTTGTATTGCATACTTAAGTGTATTATTTCTATGCATATTTGGTGTGTTATTTGATTATATTTTACACACTGCATGCGTGTTGGTTCAAGGCATCACAGCTCGTCTAGTCAGTCCATAGAATCCTAACGAATATTATAAATCTGAAATGCTGTCTGTCTGTCTGTCTGTCTGTCTGTCTGTCTGTTTCTGATTCAATGACGCCAAAACGGCTTGATCGATTTCAATGAAATGTAACATGTAGACAGCTTATGACCTGGATTAACACATACGATACATTTCATTCTAATATCTAATATTTTTCTAATTATATTATATACTCAAATCTAATGTAATGATGAAATTCAAATTATTATATAATTAATGGAATTAAAAATGTAGATAGCTTATCACCTGGATTAACACATAGGATACTTTTCATTCTAATTCTAATATGTAATATTTTCTAATTATAATATTATATTTGACATACGTCATTCTGGATTTATAGCCAATTAGGCTGAGTTTCAATTTCAATGGTTTTTCATTTTTGTAAATACTGAACTCCCATGAAAAATCGCACTCCCGATTTTACCCTATTAAATGTTTATTAAAAAAAACGCTAAATATACGTCGTTTTTACTTTTCGACCATTTTTTTTAATGAAGGGGAAAATGCCTTCCTCTCTCCTGCGTGTCGGACTCCCCGCTTACGGTATATCGACACATTCTGGCACGTAAATATTGGATTTCGAAAGTTTTCATTTTAGAACATCAAATAGTTGCTATAAGGATATATTCATAGCTGTTATTCCATGGCATACTCTACTCTCTATTTTTCTTTACAGTTGACGAAATATACAAAATCGAGATATAAAAGTACCTGCATAGCTACATTTATGGTTCGATTTTTTACTATATGATAATAATCCATTAAGGGGTATTTTAACACAAATTGCGAGATCCACAGTTTCATAAATCCGAAATAGAAGAAAACTGAACTTAGAATTCTACATCAATGATGTTTTATTGTAATTCGTCATTCCCAAACACCCTGAAACGATTTTTTTCGAAGAAAACATTTCGCCTACACATGAAATCAAACCTACAGCCTATATTACAGACGCTGCCCCTACGCTATGAAGTGCTTGCAGTATTTTGTAGTTTAATCGCAGATATGGCATAACAGACTGAATGAATTCCTATCATTATTTGTTGTATCACATAAAGTATATCAATTAGTCAAAGTCAATGTGATAATTGGAGAGTTTTATCAAATATCATGACATAGGTTTTTTCAAACATAACCTATATAAACGAGGTGTGTAAATTAAGTAATGATACTGACAACGTAGCGTTCGATCTGGCAACACTTGGGACTCGGGACTTGGAGTGGCAGCAGATGAACATGTGATACGCCTTCAGTACGAGTTTGAACTCGCTAGAGTCATTTGGTTGTCCGTAGCGATTTTTTTCCTGTGCGTTCTAAAAATGAGTAGCATGAATTTCCAGTAACGGTGTGCTATCAGGTTTTGCTTCAGACTTGGGCACGGTGCAATGGAAACTTTTGCAAAACTTCAGCAGGCCTACGGAGACAGTGTTTTGTCAATGGCCCAGGTTTTCGGTGGTGGATGGTGGAATGGCACACTTCGACCTCTCCAAGGACCAAAAAAGCAAGAATGAGCAAGTCGAAGATCAAATGCATGCTGATTTGCTTTTTCGATAGCCAGGGAATTGTCCGCAAAGAGTTTGTGCCTCAAGGCCAAATGGTCAATCAACACTTTTAGCGAGAGGTTCTTGAAAAACTTCGAAAAAGGGTCATGCGTATGAGATCAAACATCAAGACCAACGGGGTGTTGTATCACGACAATGCGTCTTGTCACACAGCAATCTCAATAAACGAGTCTTTGGCCAAAAAAAACATTCCTGCGGCTCGTCAGCCTCCTTATTCGCCTGACTTGAGTCCTTGTGACTTTTATCGCCGGTTACACACACATATATATATATATATATATATATATATATATATATATATTCACACACATTGAATATTTGTTATTTATTACTTATATATGTAATTCCTCTCCCCCCCATCCCTCCCACCCAGCCTTTGCGACCATCTGGGCAGCATTCCTGAGCTTCGAGCATGATATTCTTCCATTGATATTGTTGTAGACCATCCACTTTTCATCGCCAGTGATCATTCGCTTTCAAAATGGTACGTTTGGATAGTGTTTGAACAGCAAATCGCAAGCTGAAATTCGGTCTATTTCTTTTTGCTCAGTTCGTACGGCACCCAAACAACAAGCTTTCTTATTACCCCAAGCTTCCGTAAACGTGTCGATACAGTTGATTGATCAATGTTGAGGTTATGTCCGATGTCTGTAGTCGTCAATTGCCGATTGCAGTCAATGAAAGCCTTTATTTTATTGATATCAGTAGCGACTGGCCGACCGGAGCGAGGAGCATCTTGAAATTCAAAATCTCCAGAAAGAAATTTTGCAAACTACTTCCGACACACACTTTCACTTACGACATTTTCTCCGTATACGGCACATACCTTTTTGTGAGTTTGCAACGCGTTTTTGACTTTTCGGAAATAAAAAAAGCGAAATGCATAGAAAATACACGTATGTTCCTTCCATGTTCAAAGTATAATTAAACTTTTCTTTTTTCTTTTTCCCATGAAGGATCAAAAAGCTTCCTATCCGATGGAGAAAATGTATTTCTGTTGAAGGAAACTGTATCGAAAAGTAAGGCACTCTATTTGTATTTTTATAAATCTCCTATAAATCTGTATTCAAAAATTCCGGTTTATATTTGAATGACCCTCGTATCCTAAAATTGATATATCATGTTAGCATCAAGAACATTTAAATTGACATGCAAATTTTAATAACCTTAATACGAATGCACTGTTTACGAATACGCACAAAATGTGCTTAACTTTACTGTAACATACATAAATGCATTGTTTAAGACACGTTTGATATGTAAACATGTAAATTGCTGCATTTACGCATGTTGCACGTTTTGAATACGACAGCAATAACGTGTTAAAATTTAATGCGGTCGGAGTGTTCGAAAATACACATCAAATGTGTTTCAATTCTCTATAACACACATAAGTGCGTTGTTTCAAGTTCTGTATGGCATTTTTACGTGCTAATTCCTAAAATTACACAACTTACGCGTATCAAATAAGACACATGGATTTGCAGTGCATGCACGGTAGATGAAAAATAAACTGGTACTTCAGTTCGTCCAATTTTGCCAACGCAACCGCCGATTCAAATGCCAGTTCAGTGGACAAATACGCCACCCAACCTACGTTCATCTTCCTCAGATACGCAGTTCCACGAGGAAAAAGTGCGCCCGTTGATCCAAGACGTCATCAGCCTGCGCTATCCCTGTCAGTCGTCGTCAATCGACGGTCGTCCATTACGCTTTGGTGAACGTGATCGATCATTTCTTTGATAGTTGCCATTCTTGGTCGTTCATAGTGGTCCTCCCCAAAAATACCCCATCTCCTACGTTCGGACTCAACAGCTTAATTTTGCCCAGTTGTAAAGGAAGGATCTTAGTACACAGAATCTCATACAACTTTGATTTCCGTTACAGCTTTCCCTTTCAAATGAAGGAAGGCGCTGAGGGCGCTGTACCTCAAATGATCCATTCTTGACAAAGCAGCACTCTCGATCGCTGTCAGACCCAAAGTAATCGCGCGATCGACATCAGACTTGCTGCCGTATTTTTTTCACCGCTTTCTATTGGGAAAGTGTTTAGGTTTGACTGGATTGTTGTTCCTTCTTGGTCAGGTCGGAAAATATTTACCCTTGTATATATGTATATAACCTGGACACATAGGGAAGTCCGGGCAAAGTTAATACTCGCCATCACTCGCAAATTATGGGTTTGTCGATCGCCACATTACTATAGCAACGTTCGCCCGTCATCACCCAGTGCGTGGCAAATACTTTGGTGAGTGGCCGTGTCACGCGCCGTCCAGGAGACGACGATTTGTGTTTTTGCTTGAAAAATATTGATTCATCAAGGTAAGTATTTTGCTAATAACAAGAACGTTATTTATTTATCGTCCTTTGTTTTTGCGTGGTTATAATGTATGTTTATGTAGCTTTATACACTGTGCAGAAAATGAAATCCAAAGCAATAGTTTTTATTTGAAACGGGATTACCTCAGGGGTGACCACGTGGGGCAAAGCGAACAGGGCAAAATGAATACCGTATTCACTTTGGCCGGTGATCGTAACTAATTTTATTATATATAATAATCTGCATATTTCGTTTCAGATGGTTAATAAATACAAAAAAAAAATACTACGCAAGGTTCTTGGAGTGCAGACGTCATGCAAACAGCAATCAATTTATGTAAAGCTAGAGAATCCATCAAAGAAACAGCCAAAAAGTTAATTTTTGTTTCTTTCGAAATGTTACAGATAATTTGTTAGTAACTTACGTTTCCAAAGATTTCTTTGTTGTTATCCACTTTGTCCTTATGGTGTTATTCACTTTACCTCGGGAGGCTCGGGCAAAGTGGATACTATGACATATGTTGTTATTTGATTTACAGCAACTATTTAAACTAGAATTAAGAAAAATTGTTAACGCAATTCGAAAGTTGATTAAATAAAGACTCTTATTGGATAATTGTTTTATTTTTCTACTTTATAGGGGAGAGTGGTCCTGAGTCGGCACTGCGGGTTGAGCCGGCACCATGGTGTTCCTCAGAGATGGCGTGCATGTCGGCTCAATTATTTTGTCGTATGATATGTTGGTAAACACTGACGTAAATTATGCTTATAATTGTCAGTTTAGATTGTTCTGTGCAGCGTGAGCGCGTTTATATTTTTCGTTTGTGACATAATTTTATTTTCGTCATTCATTCTGAAGCAGCTACAGGTATGTAAATATTTCAAAAATTTGAAACGAGTGAGTGCATTGGTTTCTTTATTCAATGTTCTAATGGATTGGTTTTGTCGATTTTCCATTCGGATTTGTTCGCGTGCGTAATTACGTGAAACGCATAGAAAGTCGTAGTGGTCTTGAGTCGGCACCAAACAGGTGGTCCTGAGTCGGCACCAATTTTTTTGATCTTGTTGCTTTTTTGTATTGTTTCTGTTATTTTTTTTTGTTGTATTTTCGGTGTTTTTGCTCTATAGTCATGGGACGCAATTTCAAACGCAAGACACAAAAGATAAAATACGACGATAAGAACGCCAGTCTTCGCAGCCCTCCACAAGTGGATTGCACTTGCGTTCGCGTTCGCTACAGAGTTCAGTACGCCCCACGTACTGCGAATCTGACGACGATAGCTAGTGATCATCCCTTTTTCAATTTTTTTTTTTTTTCATTCAAATCAAAATTCATATTTTTTTATTTTCAACATTGTACTCGAAAAATGTTTCCATATAAAATTCGACAAAAAATGCATGTTTTATTCTTCTAAATCGTTCAAATTCATCCATTCCCTGTCGTAATTTAGAGAAACTGCGCTTTTTCCTGCATTCGAGCGAAAAAAATGGGGTGCCGGCTCAAGACCAGGGGGGTGCCGACTCAGGAACACTATTTCGAGAAATGGTCAAGATGTATTCTTTCACTCCGCACTGCATTGCGACTCCAAAAGCCACACTACATCTTTCTAAATTACATTGAATTGTAGGCAAGCGATCGCTATACGCAACTAAACACTTAGTAGCGCTATGAAATCCGATTTACCTTCTGTTTTCGGACAAAAAGCTTAGTGGGCCGACTCAGGACCACTCTCCCCTACATTATCGGCAATAATTACGGAAAGCTTAAGGTGTTCATTTTGCCCGGACCTTCCCTATAGGGAGATATGTTGTCCGTCGTAACTTTTGTCCTCATTGGGGTCGTGTCCTGTGCAGAAATGTGACCGCGCATTTCCTACTTTGCGTCGGGCCCTGGCCAGTTTTGTCTCGTCCGATTCACTTGACCGGACCCTTTCATAGACCAGACCAGAAAGATCACAAAATCGTTTTTTATTGCGTACACTCTATGTTTGGAAATAGCAATGTTCTGGTTGGAATACATTGCGGGCAAGCACACTTTCACATAACGTATAGCCGACCGGAACATTGACATTTCCTGAAAAGAGAAGCTTTAAGAGCTGTCTTAGCCTCTGTTCAGATGAGGCGATTTACGCGCGATTCCTAGCGCGTATTGCACGCGATTCACGCGCGATCAACAATAAATTAAGCGAGTGCATGTAGACGGAATATACGGATGTCTAGTATCTCACAAACGCGCTACTCGAATCGTGCGATTGTGAGATACTAAACATCCGTACATTCCGTCCACATGTACTCGAGCGATTTTTTAATCATGCGTGAATCGCATGCAGTACGCGAGAACCTCGACTCGAAAGTCTGGTTTGTGCGATTTTTTTTACGTAAAATATGAGTTAAACATCACAAGAATCAACTCTTGAATCGTTCATTAGCTGGTAAGTCATTGAGTTACTTGAGTTTTCGTAGTTCGAAACTTTAAACGCATTTTTCTTAAAATTAAATTTTTTAAATTTGTGCGAGACATAAATTTGAAACGAGCTGACCGCGATCTTGCTAAAATTGTACACACAAGTTAATAACAATATTACCTTGAACTTATATGCACTTGTTTATGAAAATCAATTTAAAAAAATACTTTTCCATTGCAAAGAAGAACGAAAATTTTGTGTAAAGTTTCCCTTTTTTCCCAAAGTGTCTCCTTTTTTAATTTCCAACTTTTTGAATGTTTCGTAGGTATAAGTTTAGCATTTGGATGTTACAATACTAAAAATTCTTGCCTCATATTTTTCAGATGAATATTGAAGTCGTTGGATCTCCCACAAACCGCAACTGCCGCCAAAACCTTCCTGGAAGACTACCCCATAAATTTGCCATTTTGCATTATTTTTTAATTAAAATATTTATTTAAGCAGTTTAATTATGTAATAAATTGTATCTAGAGTTTCATAAATGTAAAACGTTGTGTTGCTTTCTGAAAAAAAAATTATCAAAATTGGCTATTTTCTCGTCTTCTGCATGTACCCCCCCCCCCCCTTAATACATAAATTTAAACATTTTGCTTTGCCAAGAAAATGATCTGTCATTAACAAAATAATCAGCAAATACGGTTCTTAACTTTATTGACTGGATTCTACAGGGTGTCCAATAGGAAGTTGCTAAAACTAAATAAGTGTCTCTTCCCTCCATGAATTCAATAGGGGTCCCTTTTTCTAAGGCGCATACCTGAGGCCCCGCAGTTTTATTCCAGCCGTAGTTGAAGTAAGTACGCGCGCGTCAAAATGAATGAGCTCACCACGGAAGAAAAAGTATATCTTATTGAGTGCTTCTTCTCGAGGGGAAAAATTTATAGTAATGCGTATAGAGGGTTTCGTACTAAGTTTGGAACTCATAGAGTTGTCAGCGAAAACACTCTGAAAAGGTAAGAATTTAATATTTATTCATATTCATCTATCACACAACTTGTGTTTCAATTCAATTAAACTGCATTGAAGTAATTTTACGTTAATTTTTGTAGGATAATCGATAACTTCGTGGAGTATGGTACACTCCAGGACCGTAGACACGAGTTGCCAGGTCCATCTGTTACGGTGACTACACCAGAGAAGATCAACGAAGTTGAGAATTATTTCAAACAAAATCCAAATGATTCGATTCGGAAAGCTGCTCAAGCATTAAAAATAACCAAATCATCATTACACAACATTTTGAAATATTTTTTAAAGTTTCATCCGTATAACATAAGCACTCATCAATTGTTAACTGAACATGTCATGACGAAACGCATCGAATTTTGTAACACTACTACGGGAATGTTTGAAGCCGAAGAACTTAATGAGAAAATGATTATTTATTCCGATGAAGCATATTTTTAGATGAATGGGTACGTAAACAAGCAAAATTACCGGTTTTGGGGAACGGAAAATCCCAACATATCGCTAGCGAAGTCCCTTCATCCACAGAAAGTAACGGCATGGGCAGCGATTTCAGTAAAAGGAATTTATTTGCAATTCTTGGAATCTACGGTAACAGGAGAGAGTTACAAACAGCTTTTGGAAACGAAATTCTTCCCTTATGCAAAAAAGAGGGGATTGGTTAAAAAATTTTACTTCATGCAAGATGGAGCTACGCCGCACCGGACTCATGAGGTGTTTGAAGCTATTCATCGCGTATATGGGACTAGAGTAATCGGTCTGGGGTACCCTAAATTTGCTCAAGGCGGACTAGAATGGCCTCCGTACTCACCGGACCTGAACCCTTGTGATTTTTTCTTGTGGGGTTACATTAAAGATCATTGTTACGCTAAAAACCCCAGCACAGTAGAAGAACTGATCGCGGCCATCCAGGAAGTGGTTCGCGGCATTACGAACGATATGTTGGACACAGTTTTTCACAATTTTCAAAAGAGAATTGACTTTTGTGCACAATCTAACGGTTCGCACTTCGAAAATATCTATCATTAATCACTGTACTTTTTCGTTATTTTTATAAGATGTAATAAATTGACATAAAAAATATTTGACTGGGTTTTATTTATGTGCGTTTAAAACAGCAGAATTTCCTCTATTTAAAGCAATTTGGCTTTTCTGATTCTGTGCACGTGTTTTGAAATGACAGCCGATTAGTTTCAGCAACTTCCTATTGGACACCCTGTACCTTTGTAGACGCGTGTGGAAACGCCTTATCTGGACGTAACAAAAATAACGCGCGATTCGAAAAGAGCTACTCGAACCGCGCCTGACTCGCCTCATCTGAATACGTCCTAAAGCTGTTTTGCTTTTTACCCCATCAAAGATACTTATAATTGATTAGGATGTAACTAATAATACATCGGTTGACGTTCTATTCACCATTATAAGCATTTTTTTCGTCGATGATAATCTACGAGAATAAAAATGCCGATCATAAATAATGGCATTACAACAAGTATTAACTGCGACATAACGAATAACCAAATTATTTGCTAAGACAAAAAAGTAAAGGAGGCGTTTCGTAGTTGTTTAAAATCGACGTCACCTTGTCAGGAAATATCAATGGTTTGGGCGGGAAGACATTACCCGTATGTATTTCGCTAACAATCCGCCAGATGGCTTCGAGTGAAGCGCTTCGCGTAACCAAGATACCGTCCTACAATGATAAAACTTCGACCCGTTGTTATATCACGAACAGAAGTGCTATTCTCATAGTGTACACATTCGTTTATGATTTTGCCATACTTGTGAAATAATAAGTATCATTTATTGATACTATTATACTATTTATTTTACTTGATACTATTTATTATACTTGGGTATATCGCCAAAAGTCCTTTCCCAGTACCTGAGGATTACTCCATCCTTAGGCTGGTTTATTTCTCATGACCCTGTCCGTACACTAGCACCTTTCTCGTCAATTCGCGGCGATTTTCCGATCCCTTTCCTCGTCAGTTCCTTCGGTTCCCAAAAAAGAGAACGGCAGATCAGGGCCTGGTCTAAGACCTGTTACATGGTGAACCTGGCCTACGTTGGATCGCCTGACCATGGCCTGATATTATCTAGGGAAAGCAGATAAGGGGCAGTACTTTTTCCCGACTCAAATTTCTACACTGACTCAGGTAACATTTTTCCCTCTTCTGCCTGTCCATGAGCAAATGAATTTGATTCAATACGACCTTGGACACGTGTCTTTTTTTTCTTAATTTTTTTTCTGCAAAAGTATATTTTTAGCCGGAGGCACATAAAAAATTGAGTCACGGCGTTGGAGAAAATTGGGTCGCTCTCCCCTAGGTTGCGCAGTCGATGTTTTTTCCCCATGAAATTGCCTGTATATATGTCTTTTTAATCCACGATGTATATATATATATATATATATATATATATCTGAATGCAAAAGAACGCCTCTCGGAGGAAGTCAGAGAGCCGGAGGTGCCAGGGTAAAAAAAGTTGGATGCTAAATCGAATTATTTATATCGGAGCTCGTCACAATGAAATTCCAGCGGCCCAACGTCTCGACAGGTCATATAATTGAATCCGTAAACCTCAAGCCAATCCAGCGTACAGAATGATGGCAAATAATGACGATAGATTCGAGAATGTTTTTCACTTTGGTCACACAAGTTAGTTCGTAAAATTGGAATGATAAAAATGGTCGTAAAACTTTCTCTCCTATCTTATGCACTATAGATAATTGAATTATTGTTACAAATTAATAGCATTGAATGGTTTATTCCGAATAATCAAGGGTATTCTTTTCTACGATATCTACATATATATATATAAAGGGGCTCTACTGCTGCTATATATATATAAAGGGGCTCTACTGCTGTACTGCTAAAAAAGAACTGCTAAAAATTCTACTGCTAAACGGGCTCTACTGCTAAAACTGGACTGCTAAATAGATTCTAGTGCTAAAAGCAGCACTGCTAAAGAGTCTCAACTGCTAAAACGCAAAATGGTATGTTTTTGAAAAGTTTTATTGGAAATCATTGAAACTGCTAAAACGCAAAAGGGTATGTTTGTGAAAAGTTTTATTGTAAATCATTGCAAATCATTGAAAAGTTAATAGAACATTGAAAACAAAGGGATAATGACATGAAGTTTTCTCAGAAGAATTCCAAAAAATGTTGTCAGAAAAATTCCAGAAAAATTCAAAAAAAAACACGCACACCTGCGGTGCTCCTGAGCCTGCGCAAGCGGCGAGGAAGGAGATCATGGCAGAAATGAAGGAGAAGGCCACGACAACTAGTGACAATCGTCGTACAGTATAACCTCCCGCCGAGTGCAGCACAATGGCGCCGATAGCAAGGTAAGTTTTCTCTGAAAAATTCAAAAAAATCGTCAAAATACCGCAAAAAGTACAGTATAACCTCCATCAGTGGGACTTATATGAGCCCTCTATCAGAAGCTAGTTTTAGCAGTCCAGTATTAGCAGTAGAGCCCATTTAGCAGTACAGCTTTTAGCAGTGGAGCCCATTTAGCAGTACAGCTTTTAGCAGTGGAGCCCATTTAGCAGTAGAGCCCGTTTAGCAGTACAGTTTTAGCAGAGTCTTTAGCAGTACTTTTTTAGCAGTAGAACCCGACCATGATATAAAGCCTTTTAGCAGTACAGTTTTAGCAGTGGAGCCTTTTAGCAGTAGAGCCCGGTTAGCAGTACAGTTTTAGCAGAGCCTTTAGCAGTACTTTTTTAGCAGTAGAACCCGACCATGATATGAAAGGCAAAGCCCTGACTGACTGATTCATCATCGCCCAGTCTAAACCGCGAAATGCGGAAACGTGAAATTTGGAGGGCGGGCATGCTGATTCTAATAATAGGCACCATTTAAAAAGGGATTTTTCGAAATTCAACCCTTAAGGGGAGAAAAGGAGTGGCAAAGTTTGTATGGAAATTGAAAAAAAATCTGGTCGGATTTACATGAAATTTGGTATCCGTGCTTGTTGATGCAATTAATAAAATACGTATTTCAGCTTTGTTAGAAATGCATCCCCTAAGGAGAGAAAGGGGGTGGCAAAGTTTAAATGAAAAATAAAAATGTCGGCTCAAATTTACTTGTGAAACTTTGTGTAACTGCTCCTATATATAATTAATGAAATTTCAGCGTTTTTGGAATTTCAATCCTTAAGGGAAAAAGGGGGTAGCAAAGTTTGTGCGGTAAAAGATAAAACAGTTCTGTGACTGACTGACTGGTATACAGGGTGTGGCGTAAAGAGTAGTCAACCCGTTATCTGTGGTTGGGGGGGGGGGGGGGGGCATCATGACTGATCAGAAAATCAAAATTTGTGTTTAGTAAAAGTGTCATGGTTTTCGAGTTTTTGCCCCTTTTTTAAATTTCATAAATAATTACACTCTTGGTCACTCTTTTCGATGGCATGGTCACAAATAAAGGTATTTTCTCAGTCTGTTTTTTGAGAAGTACTCTTTGATAGATGTGCTATCCAATGTAAACTTTTGTTTTTATACCGTTAGCTTAAGTTTTTTATTATTCAACATTTTTATGCAAAAATTAGTTGGACGAAAAAAAAAAACGAAACTGAGCGCCCGTGGTGTAAAAAAAATTTATGGTGACCTGTGTGACCAAGTCACAATAAATTAGTCACCATACATTTTTTTACACCGCGGGCGCTCAAAGTTTCGGTTTTTTTTTTTCGTCAAACAAATTTTGCATAAAAATTTTGAATAATAAAAAAATTAAGCTACCGGTATAAAAACGAAAGTTTACATTGGATGGCACATCTATCAAAGAGTACTTCTCAAAAAAACAGACTGAGAAAATACCTTGATTTGTGATCATGCCATCGAAAAGAATGACCAAGTGTGTAATTATTTATGAAATTTAAAAAAGGGGCAAAAACTCGAAAACCATGACACTTTTACTGAACACAAATTTTGATTTTCTGATCAGTCATGATGCCCCCCAACTACAGGTAACGGGTTGACTACTCTTTACGCCACACCCTGTATAGACAACGCACAGCCTAAACCGCTAAAGATAGCAACATGAAATTTGGAAGATATGTTCCTCACGAGGTGTAGAGGTGCATTAAGAGAGGATTTTTCGCAAGTCAACTCTAAGGGCGTGAAATGGGATGTAAAAGTTTAAATAGGAAATTGTATTTCTTGCGTGTATGAACTTGAAATTTGGTATACACATTCGTCAAAACCAATAATAAAACGCATAGTTTAGGATTTTTAAAAACAACCCCTGATTAGCGGTGCAAGTGGATGTTGGAGTTTGTATGGGAAAATCGACTTCCCTGTTTCCGTCCCAATGAAATTCGGAAGATATGTTCCTTAAAGGGCGTAGAGGTGCACTAAGGAAACATTTTTCAAAAGTCAACCCCTAAAAGGACGAAATGGGATGTAAAAGTTTGTATGGAAAATCGTAGTCCTTGCGTGTATCAACTTGAAACTCGGTATAAATATTCTTCAAAACAAATAATAAAACGCATATTTTAGGATTTTTAAAACAACCCTTAATGAGAGGTGCAACTGTTAATGAAATTTCTATGGGCAAAATTCCACGCGGGCGAAGCCGCGGGCGTGAGCTAGTCTCGAATAAGACGGATTCACCTGGAGCGTCATTGGTGCGCGACAAAGAAAACTTTTCTGTGTCACAATATATAACATTGATTGATTGGAAGTAATTTTTTCTCTGAGTATCTCTATCGGTGCGAAATACAAGGTTTTTCTTTCATACTGATCCATTCGGACGAACGAAGTTTTTTTTTTCAGCAAACACCCATGAACATATGAAAAAAAGAGTAATTGCATAACGACTGGGTTAAAAAGGTAAAGATATCGTCAAAAATCACCAATTTGTAAATGATAATCGGTTAAATCACTAACATATATGAGAAAACTTGACACATACTTTATTACCCCCCTCTGTTAATGTAAATTTATTTACGCTGCTTTTAATTTTGATAAAATACGTTTATTCAATCGATTTAAATCAATTTACATTTTTAAATAACGTTACATTTAGAACTTGAATACATTTTTAAATAATGTTTTTAATTGAATGCATTTGAAATTTAATTGAATTTAATTAAAATAAAATTTAAATTTAATTTAATTCAATTTAGTTTTAATTTAATTTAATTTGCATTAAATTTAATTTAATTCCGAATTAAAAACGACCACTGCGATTGCCGCGACTTTAAATCAATAAAAAAAAAAACAACAAAAATTATCGACCCACATGAATGACATTATTTTTCATCGGCAGTGTTTAAAATCCACTAATCCATATTTTTCTAATAACCCAACTCTCAATTATTAATGCCAAGGATAAAAAATAATCACGAACTTTCGTGTCTGAAAAAAAAATGTAAAAACGCTGAATGTCATTGAATTTATGAGTTTTCCGTTTCTTCATGACGTATCCAAAATTAACGTAGAATAAAAGGATCAGTACAATTGCGAGATAGAGAGAAAAAAAAAGCGACAACTCACAAAGTTTGATGTAGAGCAGATGTTGCATTGATGCTCTGGCGTCCGTATCGAGTATGCTCCCTCTCGTTGCCAATATGCATATGGAAAATTCGATGGCCATTGACGCAATCAGCAACGTGAGGTAGCCAAGAACGTATTCCCATAAGAGTAATGTACACGTGACTGTGCGATCCCACTCGAGGATACCGAGTAAAACTGCGAGAATCGTCACCCTGAAACGAGATGAAGCGAGCCTTCTGTTAATTATCGCAAATCGTAATGGGGCTGAGTGTTAATATTAAGGGTCCAGTCGACTTTGAAAATTTCAAAAAATCGATTTTTTTTTACTGTTTTCGTAAGTACATACATTCAGAAGTATTGTGTCAAAATTTTATGAAAATCCGAGCTCTCTAAGTATTTTCTCTCTCAAATGAAGCAAGAAAATCTTTGATCCAGAAGGAAAAAGCTCTAAAGGAAGCAGAAGAGGAAAAAATCGCATCGAAAAACGTTACACCGAAAAAAGCCGCATCGAAAAAAACCGCACCAAAAAAAAACTGTAGTTGTGAAGAAAAAAACGGCTACCGTAAAAAAAGTGTCAAAAGCAAAAACACAAACTTTGTCGATCAAGTTGATGAAACAGTTGTCGGAAAATTACGGCTTAGCTATTCGAAGGAATTTGAATTCTATTGAAGGTATGCGCAAAGAAATATGGGCAGGGTATTACCACAAAATTTCGACCGATGTCAAGCCGCAACATCACAACTGCTCGATAGAATGGTGCAAGTACCTCAAAGCTAAGGCACACTTCAGCAACATTACAAACATCCTCCTGCTCTTTCTGAGGAAGTACAGGAAGTTTTAAAACCTATTTACGAGGATCTCACCAAAACAGAACTGCTCGAAAGGTGTTTAGGTGGCCATACGCAAAACAATAGTGAAAGTTTTAACAACTGCGTATGGAATATGGCACCTGAACACATGTTCAACGGCAAAAAAATCGTAGACATTGCCTGCAAAGTTTCCGCGTGTGTCTTTAATGAAGGATTTCGTCCAGTGCTTAAAATAATGGAAATAATGGGCGTCAAATTCGGCCCGATCGCCATCGGATTCGCCGACAATCGCGATGACGAGCGTGTTCGCTCTGCAAACCGCCGCAGTTCTGAATGCTCAAAAGAGACCAGAACCAAACGAAAGCAAGCAAGACTTGAAGAAATCGACGATGATGAGCAATCAGAAGGGATTTTGTACGGTGCAGGAATAGCCGATTGAGTTTAGGTAAGAGTTTTTCATAGTATAAACTTCAAACGCGTTTTTCTCGAAACAACGTTTTCAAAATCTAGCTCCATCGTATCTCTAAAACTAATAAACCGATTCTCTTGAAATTTAAACCACATATTGTAAACATGATTCGCAACAAGATGACCCTCGATGGTTTTAAAATTTTTATTTTTACTCGTTTTTTTTGCGAAAAACTGCGAAAAAAACGCGTTTTTTTAATACTTTTTTCGTTTTTCATCTGCCATTTTTTTTATGTTTTGATAAAACTTTATATCCGAGGGTCATTTTGTAGCTGGTGTCATACTGAATCTAATGGACTTTGATTTTTTTCTTTCAGACAAGCCGTTGCCGAGTTGTGATGGAGCTACCTAGCCCACCTATTTTTGAGGCGTTACGTTAAACTATAGTTTTTGTACTTAAAAATGAATAAAAATGAATTAAACATTTTTTTTATGTATTTCAAGACTTTATTTATCAAGCCCAACAACTTTTATATTCATATCTTTTATAAAATCCTCAAAAAAAAAATCGCGAAAATAGCCTTTTTTTCGTGGCTCCAAAGTGGACTGGCCCCTTAACGGGAAAAGCGGACGAAAGACTTTCGATGCTTTATTCGGTAGTAGTTGATAAACACCCATTACGATTTAATAGTAGCCTTTATTCCATGTATACCCTTTCGGGTTTGTACATTTCCCTCCTTCCTTCACCTCTTCTCTTATTGCTAGTTTACATTAAATTAAAATTGCATACACACGAGGTATGTAAATGCACCCTAGAATCATGTCGTAGTTTTCAGCACCCGTAAACCATGCATATGGGTCGTTCGCGTCCGTCGCTTATTTGACTATGTTATTGTGTAAGGAAAAATCTGAAAAAAAATGATGGGCCTTCTTTGGACTCTTAACTATACGATAAACCTTTTGCCATCTCTGAAAATCCCTTTTTTAATAAACATTTTTATCGAAGTTCGGAGGTAGGTAGGCTGTTTACACTAGAATGTTTGAAAATTCATCTCTTCTGTTGTTTTTGGTAGAAATACGAATTTCCAACGCGAGTTATAGTGGAAATTACATATTTTTTGAAGAAAAAAAAATGAGAAGTTTCGACCGTGAAAAAAAGATATTTATTTTGCAAATTGAAAAAGGCAAAATTTCAAGACTGGCATGTATAATCGATTTCGGTCGGTAAGGATTGGCAAAATCAATATGTCTACAGAATGATGTTATTTGTGTTTGTTTATTGTTTGGTAACAAAAATGTGTAATTTTACAATAATTATATGCATTCGGAAGATACATTGGTGCGGTGATTCTCGCAAACCGGCTTTTTGCAGCGACCACAACATAATTGAATTTTTTTAATCCGCTTTGGAGCTGCAGAAATAGCACTTTGTGTGCTTTTCCATTTTGTCGCCATGATCGACCGGTTCCCTCACCGTACCCAAAATAACCTTGATATTTGTTTTCAGCTATTTGGGTCGCGTAATTATCGTGACGCGTCGCTCCAAATGTGAGCGTACAAGTTGTAAACTGAGATCTATGAGGAATACAATGCATGAACCAGATTTTTTCCACAATCAAATTATGCAAAATTATTGCATTTATACTTCCATGATCCAACATGCCAAAAAAAAGCAATGCATGGACCATCTGTTTATCTTTCTGGCTGTGGTGTACGCCTCGATTGAACTTCGGATCTTCATCGCTTCTTGTGTTGAGGTTGGAAGATGCATCCGTAATGGCTGGGATCGGCATCCTGCGTTTCAGGCTGTTTTGCTGACCACTTATAGCCATCTTTGCCCTGAAAATACAATCTTCGTTCTTGTACAGGGGTAGCTTCCTCGTTATTCTCCGGTTCAGGTCACGAATCACTTTATCTTCCTCTTTCGAACATTCACAAACAAAATATTCCACCTATTCTCGAGGCCGGAGAACAGGTGGAACAATTTTGCATTAAAAAATTTAAACCTTTAAATATGTCTTTCTGTCCATCGGATGTATGTTTAATTTAAAAAAAAACCATTTTTCAGAAATCAATTTTTTACCTACCTAAACCATGTACATGGGTCGTTCGTGGCCGCTGTAAACTTGGCCTTGACGGTTATACTCTCCCTACCTTAAACTTTTTTTACGTTAAGGTCCCAGGGCCGTACCTGCGAAGGTCTAATAATGGCCCCCCTTGAAAGATTTAGCCACAAACGACCCATGCACATGGTGCCAGGGTTACGTAATGAGACTGGCAACGTAGCGTTTGATTTGGCAACACTTGGAACGCGGGACTTGGAAGGACGGCAGGTGAACATGTGATACGTCTTCAGTACGAGTCTGAATTCGCCAGAGTCATTTGGTTGTCCGTAGCTATTCTTTTCGTGGAACAGTTTTCTTCTAGTGCGTTCTAAAAATGAGTGACATCGATTTCGAGCAACGGTGTGCTATCAGGTTTTGCTTTAGACTTGGGCACAGTGCAACGGAAACTTTTGCAAAACCTCAGCAGGCCTACGGAAACGAAGTTTTTCGGCGCTGCTTGGTGGAATGGCACACTTCAACCTCGCCGAGGCCCAAAAAAGCAAGAATGAGCATGTCGAAGATCAAATGCACGTTGATTTGCTTTTTCCACAGCCAGGGAATCGTCCACAAAGAGATTTTTTGGACTCAATGCCAAACGGTCAATCAAGGCTTTTACCGAGAGGTTTTGAAAAACTTCGAAAAAAGGCCTTGCGTGTGAGACCAAACATCAAGAACAACGGAGTGTTGCATCACGACAATGCGCCTTGTCACACAGTAATTTTAATAAACGAGTTTTTGGCCAGTAAAAACATTCCTATAGCTCCTCAGCCTCCGTATTCGCCTGACTTGAGTCCTTGAGACTTTTTCCTCTTTCCAAGATTGAAAAATCATCTCAAGGGACGTTATTTTTGAGCACTTGAAAACATTCAAACGGCTGGAACCGATCAGCTGAAGGCTATTCCAGTATCGGAGTTCCAGCACTGCTATGAGAATTGGAAAAACCGTCTCCAGCGCTGTGTGGCTTTCCAAGGAAGTTATTTTGAGGGAAACAATATTGAATTGTAATTCTATTCGAATAAAAAGATTTAAAAAATCCGTCTCGTTACTTAATTCGCACACCTGGTATATACCGCTAGTAGTCGTGAAAAAGAAGAAAAAGTAAACAATTAGAGTAGGAAGGGGTATTGCAAGGGGTTGAGAAAGTTTGGAATTATCGTCCTGTAATTCCTTAGCAGTCTGCGTATCAAAATGAAACCTACTTTGGTCAATAGGAAATTTATCTGGGAAAAAAGTCTGTAAATGAAATTCCTGTCATCCTTATTGTTTCACAGATAATCGCTCTCAAATGACTAAGGCCATATTTGCACAACCTGCCCCGATAGGGGGGGGTAAGTTGAGCATGGGTATGAGGTAAGTTAAGCAAAGTAAAAATTGCATTAAAAAATCAGACGTGTGCAATATGATTTGGTACAATGCAATAATAAACCAACAGTTGCTTGTTAATTAGTGAGAAAGTCTTAATCACGTTTTTTTTACTTTTAGGTGCAAAAATAATGAAACTTCCCGTGTTACCGTCTCGTGCGCCGCATAGCAACGGGCGATGGCGTGATGTGTTCCCCTCCCCCATACCTCTCTTTCCGCCATTTGATGTACCTGCGTGCGGTGCTTAGTTTTGCAGATATTTCGATTGTCCATTTTATCCGACTGCTCAACATGCCCCCTTGCCCTATATATATCTACATGAGATAACACAACATTTTCTTAATATATGGGAAAATATATTAAGAAAATGTTATGTGTACGGGAGTACAAATTAATTCGGTCCGTTTTTTTGTGGTAAAAAAAAACAATTTATTTCAAAATAAAAGGTATGAATAGATTAATCAAAGTATTGTCCATCGCTGGCTACTACTTTTTCCCACCTCTCAGGCAATTTTCGAATTCCATCTCGAACAAAAAGTCTCGTCTTTTGAGGCGATCCAAGTTTTGAGCCAATTTTCGATTTCTGCGAAAGAAGTGAACCGGTGACCTGCTAAATCCTGCTGCATCCGTCGGAACAACCAGTAATCAGAAGGAGCAATGTCTGGAGAATACGGCGGGTGCGGTAAAATATCCCATTTGAGCGTTTCCAAATATTTTTTTACGACTTTTGCGACATGAGGCCGAGTGTTGTCATGCAGAAGAATAATTTTGTCATGTCTTTGCTCGTATCCCGGCTGGTTTTCTCGTAATGCATGGCTCAAACGAATCAATTGTAGTCTATACCGATCGCCCGTAATGGAATCGGCAGGTTGTAGCAGCTCATTGGCTCATTTGGCAGTCCAAGGCGAGGCTTGTCTTCAACGCTGAAATCACCGTTCTTAAAGCGTCGAAACCATTCCCTACATGATTCATCAGTTGGAGCATCACCACCATAAACTTCAACGAGCATTCGATGCGCTTCAGCTGCACTTTTCTTCCAATTAAAGCAGAAAAGTAAAACTTCCCGCAAATGCTGCTTAGTTAAGGCCGTCTTCTAGTCTAGAATTTTGAAAAAAAAATCGATTTTTTTTTTGCATATTTTCAATGTTTAGTATTTCAAGAATATACCCTCCAAAGGAAATTTGGAAATTCCAAATATTAACGGAGTTACAGCTGTAATTAGTGAGGTGGAAACTTAACCGGCGCTGCCGGACCGAATCGAACAATAGACGGTTCCGTCTGCTCGACTAACTTCTCATCATCAAAAAACATCAAAAGACTTCGATTTTGAAGAAGAAGGAGTATTTTATGGACCAGGAATCGCCGATTAACGAAATGTAAGTATATGTACCATTATATGACTTAGACTGCCTGAAACTGTACTCGAATCTTTAAACGCGTTTTTCTCGAAACTACTTTTTTCGAGACGGTTGACATGATATCTCAAGTTGTAATGAACCGATTTACTTGACATTTTTTGTGGACCTTCTCTATACACCCCTCTATCGCCCCTACCAGATTTATCGCGAAATTTTGTTACTAATTATTTTAAAAAAATCAAGAATCGTGAAAAAAAACGGCAAAAAATGACCTTTTTTTTAAACAGCCGCCATTTTGCGAATTTTTTTTTTTTGCCTGAGGTAGGGGCTATAATGACATCCTTACTAATTAAGAATCTATTTTTTTTTTTCAGATGACCAGGAGGGTTGGAATCATCTCAACCAGGAGAGGCCGTTTTTTTTCCACCCCCACTTTACCAGCCTGCATCTACCAGAATTATGGTTTTTATTTCTTCGCCAATTTTTTTATACAATGTCAAAGGATGAATAAATATGAGGTAAAAAGATAGATACGGAAATATTTTTTGTTTTTTTTTTAATCGCATGTTGAAAAATCCCCAAATTTTGGCCCTCTAGACTAGGAGACGGCCTTAACACAAAATTTGACGTATTCAACACAGTAAAAAACAAGGTTTTTAATGGAACTCAAAGCGATATAAACTGAATGTTATTGACAGATGTCTACCTCTCTGAAACGACCGAAATCAGCTGTCACTATGAAACATTCATAACAGCCAGAGCCATCTCTTGAAAACAGACCGAATTAATTTGTACTCCAATAATATTTTACATACAACCTTATAGCTCGATTTCCACTGATTTCGATATTCGCATTTAATGCTTATTCCTATCTTCCCTTTCTTTAATATCTTATACGTAGACAACAATGACATTGTATGATACTGTAGTTGAAGGTTGGCACTTTTAAACTACTGTTCCATTAATTACCCATCCTTACCTCAGTCAGTCAGTATACGACCGTGCCTGAAAAATATGACACTCTACTTTCTCTTTTTATTTCTTACTTCTTTTTCCTTCTCGTTTATCTCCCTCTGGATCGAATCCTAAAATCCACGCGGACAAAGGTAACACATACAAATTAACATAAAATATATATGCATATATATGTATTCGTAATGAACTATCGAATAAAATAATTTGGATAAATATCCTTTTTTCAAATAGTTATTTCAGAAGAGCGAAATGTGCAAATATATTTTGTATTGACTGGCCCAAAGTTGAAAAGTTTGTTAAATTCGTACATTATTCTATCGGCGCTTCGATCCGAAATTCATTAGTAATCCGAAATTAATAAGTAATTTATCGCAACCCATTACCGATAAAATATTCGAAGACGTAATCGACCTTGCCTGCAAATAATTATTGTCGATTCCATTATTGACTCTGAATGAAAAAACAATTGTCAAGAAAAAATTACAAAAATTACGTGCACCACTTGAATGTGTCGATAAAAAAAAAACAATCTATATCGAACCGCATCAACCGTTGCAAAAAGGTGGAGATTCTTCCACCGCGAATATAAAGGCGCGCGCGAACAACGTGAAAGGGTTCATTCGATATATCACCGTGACATAATTGAATAATTAACGTCGTTCGGTTAATCACGTCCCGACAAAGATTCAATGAGCGTTCTCGAATGGCGCCGAGGTACAAAGTATAGCGTATATCCTTATGCGACCTCATTCTATTTTCAGTTTGCATCGATTAAAGGTAATTTCAGATATATATATATCTATATACAGGGTGTCCTAGGACGGAATGTCATCCCTGAAATGGGGGGTTGGGGGTGAAATTCTGAGTCGATTGATATAAGCATGTATGGTTCCCAGATCAACCCCTGAATTATTATTAATTTTTAAAGACGGGCCAATCAGGCGCGCCCGATGAGCGGGCTCACGTCGGTGAGCGATACGTGCGTGTAGTGGAGCGGTGCTCCGCCAGGCACCACTACACGCGCGTATCGCTCACCGGCATGAGCCCGCTCATCGGGCGCGCCTGATTGGCCCGTCTTTAAAAATTAATAATAATTCAGGGGTTGATCTGGGAACCATACATGCTTATATCAATCGACTCAGAATTTCACCCCCAACCCCCCATTTCAGGGATGACATTCCGTCCTGGGACACCCTGTATCTATATATATATATATATATATATATATATACATGTGTGTGTGTATGTGTGTACCAATACACGTACACGTATATTATATTATGTATATATATATATGTGCGTATATTGAACCGCAAATGTAGATAGGAAATATAAGGTGTAGTAAAAAGGAATCCATTATTTTTGCATGAAATTGAAGGCTTTATTTAGTATAGTTAGAATGATTCGATTTAGGTCTAATATGCACCGTTTTGATCGATAACTTGTTGCCACTTTGAAGGTAATTTCATTATGCCTTTCTCATAGAAACCCTCGTCCCTATTGGCAAAAAACTGGGACAGTCGATTTTCACAAGCTTCTCTTGAGGCGAATTTTTCACCAGCAAAATCATTCGCCATAGTCAGGAACAGGTGGTAATCACTTGGTGCCAGATCCGGACCATAAGGTGGATGCATAAGAACCTCCCAACCAAGCTACCGGAGCTTCTGGCGAGTCACTATCGATGTGTGTGGCCTGGCGTTGTCCTGATGGAACATAATTCCTCTCCTATTGGCCAAAGCTGGCCGCTTCTGAGCGATTGCTTCCTTCGGACGGTCCAATTGTTGACAGTACAGGTCCGAATTAAGAGTTTGGCCGCAGGGGAGCAGCTCATAGTAGATGATTCCCTGCCAATCCCACCAAACACACAGTAAAATCTTCCTGACCGTCAATCCTGGCTTGGCCACCGTTCGCGCCGGCTCACCGCGATTCGACCACCACCGTTTTCGCTTGACGTTGTCGTAAGTGACCCACTTTTCATCACCGCTCACCATCCGCTTCAGAAATGGGTCGATTTTGTTGCGATTCAGCAGCGATTCGCAGATGGAAATTCGGTCCATGAGGTTTTTTTGTGTTAACTCGTGTGGCACCCATACATCGAGCGTCTTTTTGTATCCAGCCTTATTCAAGTGGTTCCAAACGGTTTTTTATGCGATGTTTAGCTCCTGGGTAATCGAAACAGTGCTTACATGACGGTCGGACTCGACGATTTCCATTATTTTATCGACATTTTCGACACTTGGCCTTCCAGAGCGTGGTGCATCTTTGACATAAAAATTACCGGAACGGAATTGACGAAACCAAAATTGCGCGTGATTGGCTGTTACAGTATCAGGACCATAAACAATATTCACATTTTCAGCCGCTTGGCTTGCGTTTTCGCCTTTATCGAAGAAAAACTGTAAAATATGGCGTATTTTCACTTTGCTGGTGGCCATCTTTGGCGCGTGCTCAAAAAATATTGAGTCAAGCAATCACAAAACTGTCTGAAATGTTTATTTTAGTACGAAATCTTATCTATCTAACGCCATCTAGCGCAATCCAATCGCACTTATACAACGCGAGATACAGATTACTAAAGCCATCTATTGCAAAAATAATGGATTTCTTTTTACTACACCTAATATTTCAAGTGACTAATGGAGAGCGCTTAATGACTTTTCCGTTGCTCAACATTTTCGTCGTTTACGAAACGAGCAGAGAATAAAATATACGGACGCAGATAGCGATAGAATTGTGCTATTATTTCGGCACTTTTAGTGAAGAAAATTAATAAACGCAAGCTTTGACGGTATTAAAAATGGCAAAAACTCTTGAAAATTTGAGGAATGATAGTTCTTGATAGAACAATAATACATGAATTATCAACCCGGTGTGTTGGTCTAGTGGTTAGCGCGCTGGACAGCGGATCGGGAAGGTCGCAGCTTCAAATCCCAGTCGCGTCACTTTCGTCGTGAAATATTTTTCTTCGATATTTCTCGGCGAAAGACGACTAGTTCCGTGTCTAGGAGGCGAACTTGGGACCGGCTGTATCGGTATAGGTTTTCCGCAGTTTCCCTATGCCCATGGCAGACATGCCATGGTGAATACGATACAGAGGGGGAAGTCGGCTGCGGCCGCAAGGTGGGGGGATGGGAGATAGACGGGGGAATTGTGGAATTGGCGATATAGAGGGGGGATGTGGAATGGGCGACAGAACGAAGTTGCGGTGTGTTGGGGCTCGTAAAAAGGGGAAGACCCTGTACGGCTGGAACCAAAAACCAATACATGAATTATTTTAGATTTGTTCACTAAATAATTTAGTAGTTATACATATATGAATTTACCACGGTTGCTTATGGAAAAACAGCTTCTGCAGACGTTAATGGTTGCAAAAAGAATAGAAGTAAATCGCCGTAAATTCTGAAAATATTTTATCATCAAGATTTAGGATCAAGCGACTGATTATGCTAAGTTTTGAATAAATCGACTGAGTAATTGTCGAGAAATTAATTAAAGTAATGAGGAGTATCGCCTTTTTTAACGATGAATTAATAGCAATCATTGGAAAACTCAATATATATTGAGTTTTTGAATAATTATTAATAATAATAAGATGATCTGAACGTATTAATTAAAGTTAGAAATAGAGACTTTTTTGTCTCAAATGTACAGATGTACAGTCACTGACAAAACCTCAATCAAGCACACGCCAATATCGTCGAATTTCACTTCAATTATTCTTAAAAGTGGAAAATTAATATTTCCAAGTGTTACTTTATTAATAAATTAGCTACTTGTAAGGCTAAACATGTACGACATGATCTACATTTGTAAATCCATGATTCGCCCATTTTGAACTAACTTTTTGTCCGACGGTTCATCCAGTAATACCGGAAGACTAATTCGCGAGTGATGCTTACGTGTAATGGATTCAAAAAAGGAAGAGTGACAGGAGAGGGTATCAGAGACAGCAAAGAAATGGGTTTGAAGTTTGCATTGTTGCAGCGTAATGATTCTAATTTTTTTCAACTTTTCAATTTATTATAAACAAATTTAGGCTCTAGTTTTTGAAAAAATATCGTTAAATTATTTTGTTATGTCCTCGACCACCGAGACCCACCCTGATCAGGAGGTGAATGTTGAAAAAAATCTTATCTCACGGGGTTTGGAGATAAACATTTTTTTTTTATTGGCGTTATTTTCATCATGGCTCAAAGGAAGCCTAAAAAAGTAGCAACGATTTTAATTCTCCGGAACGCACCCTTATCGAGGGTGAAAGATGATAAAAATTCGATCTTCCGCGGTTTGGAGATACTCATTTTTTTCTTTATTGGCATTATTTACATTTAGGCTTAAAATAAACCTAAAAATTATAATAATTATGTGTTTTTTTAAGTTCTAAAATTTGTTTCAGACACCGATGTAATGGATAAAATTTACGGACATGCATAAGGTGGTACAACTTCTACTTCGTTATAACGGCGCTGGAAGGTTTATAAAAGTATCCAGGTCGATTATTTTACGAGCCGAGAGAAAGAGGATATGTAAAGATACGTTGAATGGAAAAGAACATATCAGTAGAGACCCGCGAAAGAGTTTGTTTTATTCCCTCTTTTTGTTTTTATGCGAAAACCCAGCAAAAAAATGCTCGGTTCGCAGGAAATCGGACGCGCAGCCATCGAGGAAATTAAGGTTATTTGGTTTGGCAATAAAAGGAAGGCGGACTTGAATGGGATTGAGCTATCGAAAGTTAGGGGAATGATCAGTAGTGCTGCCTATTTTTTGTCGGATATTCTCGGTCAGACCAGAGCGATCTAGAATATATCGGGAACATGAAAACTTGTCCCACAAGGAAATGAGCCCATTCGTCGTGTTATTCGCGTAGGACGAGTTTCTCTCTACTTATTGATAGACACCCATCTACATGGGACATATATATGTCTGTATATATGAGGCACTCTTCATCAACTGGGCCACTTTTTTTTTCAACCTCTCCAATTTTTTTCAAAACCTACCAGTTTGAAATATTAGTCAAAAGGAACGTCTGTGATTTTTTTTAGATTTTTTTAGGCGTCCGTTCAGGATTTTCAATTTTTCATTACGAACACTGTATCCGAAAAAATATTCATCAAACAAAAAAAAACAAGAATAAAAACATTTTTATTTTTTCCGCTTTATTGAAAAAAATCAAAATCATAATTTTTCTGCATTGAGATAATTGAAATTTGGCAAAAAAATGAGAATAACATTTTTTTAAACCTAATAACACACTTTCGATTTCGGTACAAATTTTACAGGATGTCTGTCATTGGGTAAAGAGTCTGCAAAAAAATTTTCAGAATGGTACCTGCAATGGTTAGGATGAAAAAAAATAAAAACCCTGCGAAATCTCATAACCGCATATATGCGGTTATGAGATTTCGCAGGGTTTTAATTTTTTTTCATCTTAATCCTTTTTCATCCTAATGGTTAGGATGAAAAATAAATAAAAACCCTGCGAAATCTCATAACGGCATATATGCGGTTATTAGATTTCGCAGGGTTTTCATTTTTTTTCATCCTAACCATTGCAGGTACCATGCTGAAAATTTTTTCGCAGACTCTTTACCCAATGACAGACATCCTGTAAAATTTGTACCGAAATCGAAAGTGTGTTATTAGGTTTAAAAAAATGTTATTCTCATTTTTTTGCCAAATTTCAATGTTCTCAATGCAGAAAAATTATGATTTTGATTTTTTTCGATAAAGCGGAAAAAATTAAAAAGTTTTTATTCTTGTTTTTTTTTTTGTTTGATGAATATTTTTTCGGATACAGTGTTCGTTATGAAAAATTGAAAATCCTGAACGGACGCCTAAAAAAATCTAAAAAAAATCACAGACGTTTCTTTTGATTAATATTTCAAACTGGCAGATTTTGAAAAAAAATTTGAGAGGTTGCAAAAAAAAAGTGGCCCAGTTGATGAAGAATGCCTCGTATGCAGGGTGGTCCAATAACTATTATCACCTTGGATATCTTCCAAACTATAAGGTTCACAGAAATATTTCCTGAAATGAAATTGCACAGTACGAAAGGGGCCATCCGATAGCGATAATAGTTTTTTTTTGCAGGTGGAGGTACTTCGGACATTTGAAGGTCAACTCCATTTTTTAAAATGGATCGGTATGTTTTTTTTCTGTATCATTAAAGAGAGGCTTAAAACGAATTCAACGACCTATAACATAAGGTCATTGAAGGTCATAGAAAGTACAGAACGGCGTTAATCTTACTATAAACGTAGTAATTTTATTTACTACCGAAACTGTAAGTATTATCGCCTTTCTGTACTTTCTATGACCTTCAATGACCTTATGTTATAGGTCGTTGAACTCGTTTCAAGCTCCTCTTTCATGATATAGAAAAAAACATACCGATCCATTTAAAAAAATGGAGTTGACCTTCAAATGTCCAAAGTACCTCCACCTCCAAAAAAACTATTATCGCTATCGGATGGCCCCTTTCGTACTGTGCAATTTCATTTCAACAAATATTTCTGTGTACCTTATAGTTTCGAAGATATCCAAGGTGCTAATAGTTATTGGACCACCCTGTATAGGGTGGACCATTTAACGTGACCACCCCAAATATCTCCGTTGCCTTTAGATTGACGAAAAAAATGTCAGGAGGTAATTTGATTGAGTTCGAAGGGCTGATACAGTGGTGAAAAATTCATTTTTGTCAAGGTCATCGTTTTTGCGTTCGCAAGGTCATCAATGGTTTTTCGAATAGGAACATGTTTTTTTTATGAATATTAGCTACAACGTCTTGTAGCTAATATTCAGACGAATCCAATGACCTATGATATTAAGACCTTGAAATTATTTTTCACCAAAATACACATGTAAAAACGGGAAATCGTGATGGTATTGGCAATAAGAATATCCGAATAATGTAACTGAATTTTTTGTGCAGAAAATTTATTGTAACAAATGTTCGAAGTGATGGCCATTAACCTCGACACGTTTTTGAAGACGTCGGATGAATGATTCTCTTGACCTTCGAATAGTTTCTGGTGTGATAGCAGCGCAGGCTCTTGTAATTCGTTCTCGCATGTTCGCCGGCGTCGTCGGAAACACGATCCTTTGTTTTTCAACACGATAACCATCCAAAACATGCTTCACATGTGGTCAAAGATTTTCTTCAAAGACGAAAAGTACGCGTCCTCGACTGGCCATCGCAATCACCGGACTTAAATCCGATTGAGAATTTGTGGCAAGACCGAAAAGATCGTGTTGGAACGAAAAATCACTCTAACAAGACGGAATTGTGAAATCATGTGTGAAATGAGTGGGCAAACTTGCCAAAAGGACGGATGTCACAATTAATAGCGTACATGCCTCGTCGATGTGCCGCAGTTATCGCTACTAAGGGCTAATGGCAACAAAGTACTGAGTCAATTGAAGAAGGTCGAATCTCGTTTTGTTATTTTCAACATTTTTTGTTATGTTTTTCACACGCAATAGCTTGTGGCCCAATACTTTCGCACACTCATTAAATAGAAAGTGATAAACAATCAAATATTTAAGAACAATGTATATGTATATACTTAATTGTTTTCAAGTATAAGTGAATACATGTTGTTATAACTCGTTAATTTTTCCGCATTGTCATTTTTCAATGCAATATGCCTGAAAAATAGGATAGCCCAAAATGTTTGCACGCAACTGTATGTGTATATATTAGATGCGTGAATTAATTTTTACAGATTTTTCTAGCAGGCTGGGAATCCTCTTTCAAGTTGAAATATTTCAACGTCCTTTTAGGATTTTAAAGTATTGACATAGCCATGTTCAAGACGCTGTATGAATTTATTGGGCGAGCATCATAACCTTAAAATAAAGTAGCAAGAACAATGGCAACCGATAAGCTGCACATTCGCCACTGCATCCTTTACGAATTCCAACAAGGAAAAAGTGCCACCAAAGCGTGGGAGTGAATTTGTTCTGTGTTCGGGAAGAGTATTCTGTCATATGAAACATGCAATTATTGGTTTAAACGTTTTAGAAAGAATGATTTCGAACTCAGTGACCGTGCGCGTAGTGGACAGCCTGAAAAATTTTCGGACGACGATTTGGAAACTTTACTGGTCCAAAATTCTTCACAGACACAAGAAGAACTTGCAGCCCAACTAGGAGTTGATCGATCAACCGTTGCCAAGAGGTTACACGCGATCGGAGAAATTCAGAAGCTCGGGAAATGGGTCCCACATGAACTTACCGAATATAACCTCGGACAACGGATGAACACGTGTCTTTGGTTGCTTAGCAAACAACGAAGGAAGAACTTTCTCTGGAAAATCGTGACGGGGGATGAAAAATGGATCCTTTATGAAAATCCCAAGCGGAAAAAATCATGGGTGGACCCTGGAGAACCAACAACATCAACTCCCAAACCGCAAATGAACGTCAAAAAAATGCTTTTGTGTATCTGGTGGGACATAAAGGGTGTTCTTTATTATGAACTTCTAGAACCGGGTCCGACGATCACTGCAGAACGATATAGTGACCAATTAAATCGTTCAAGCGAAGCAATTGAGCAAAAAAGCCATTCACAGGACACGGAAGGCGAAAAGTCATTCTCCTGCATGATAACGCTCGACCTCACGTTGCTCGTACGACCCAAACAACTATTTTAAACCTGCGCTGGGAAGTTCTTCCTCATCCGGCATATTCACCGGACTTGGCCCCATCCGACTATCACCTATTTCGGTCAATGGCGCACAGCTTAAGAGGGAGCCACTTCCGAGAAGTCGAAGACATTAGGAAATTCGTCGATGACTTTATCGCCTCGAAACCAGCCAGCTTCTACCATGATGGTATCTGTGTGCTACCAGATCGGTGGCAGAAGATTGTAGAAAGCAACGGGGGATATTACCCGGATTAAACACGGTTTTGTCTATTTTTTAATAAACCGCAAGTATGGAAAAGAAAAACTAAAAATTAATTCACACACCTAATATATATATGTAACTTCTCATAAAGAAATCGAAGAGTAAATTGGTCGTCGAAATGCCCTAACAAGATATTTCTATTAACCAGGAGTATAGCCCCCACATATGCAATTCTTCAACCGCATCACCGATGCACTGACGAAGATTACTTTCTTGGTTGCCTTTTGCAAAGTAAAGTCCGCGAGGGATAATCGATTGACCACAAGATCGAGACACTTATCCATTGTGCGAGATAATAAATGACCATCTTCGTAAGGCGGATTTGGCAATGTTCGGGATAACGGGAAACCCGTTTTCTCTCATCATCGTCCACGACACCCCGATGGGTATGTGTGCTACTAAAAATGATGACGCATACACTCGTTTTATTCACAAGCCATCATTTATTCCGTGCTCAACTAGAATCCGTTTTATCCCGGAGAGCTCGACTCCGTTCCATTATTTCTTACGCTCTTCCTTAATCTCTGGATGCCAAGAAACGATACTGAGAGAAAAATTCGTGTCTGCATTTGTGTCTGCTTTGTAGGGTAAGGACGTTTTTTGTTTTGATCCAAAAAGCAAGTACAATGATGCCCTGGGCTATGGATTTCATGTGAATTTTTCTAGCTGATAGCTTTTACCCGCGACTTCAGCCGCGTAGATTTCGGATATAAACTTTGTTTGATTTTAAATGGAGACGGTTAAGTTGGTCTGTTTATCTATGACTTTTCTGATTTAGCCAACTTATATTAACGCAGGACTCGTTTTTAATTAATTTAATTTTCGAAAATATATATATGAAGTTATAGTTATTAGCCGTGCCTTCCTTCGCGTGGAATTTATGACGCCGTGGAAGTGTAAATATTTGATTCCTTTTCAGAGCATTTCCTTATAGACAATATTTTTTGTTTTTTTTTTTTTATTGGAAGGCACAAATATCACCAGGTTCGTGGGCGAACTTACGCGTGAGCAAGCTACGTATGATTTCCCCCTAATCTAACGCACAACAAAAATAGGCTGTGCGTTGTCTGTCAGTCAGTCAGCCTGTCAAGGTACAGTTTTATATTTTAAGAAGAAAAAAAACCATAATTCAAATTCAAATTCAACCTTGTTGAATTTTGGAAAATTAAATATGTATTGCATTATTTGCATTGTAGAGTATTTATGCCACATTTCAAATAGCATCGACCAAAAAAATATTGTTTTCTACACAAACTTTTCCACGCCCTTGCAACCCCTTAAGGGTTAAATTTTGGGAAATGCTGAAATACGTGTTCCATTAATTTGATTGTAGAGTGTTTATGCAAAGATTCAAGTAAATCCGACAAAAATAAATTTCTTCGAGTAAAAAACTTTTACACCCCATTTCACCCCCTTAAGAAACGAATTTCAAACAATACTTCCTTAGTGCACCTCTACATCCTCTAAGGAACATATGTACCAAATTTCATGTTTCTATCTTCAGTAGTTTAGGCTGTGCATTGTCTGTCAGTCAGTCAGTCACGGAACAGTTTTATATATTAGGTGTATGGACTCTACTGCTCTACTGCTAAAAAAGAACTGCTAAAAATTCTACTGCTAAACGGGCTCTACTGCTAAAACTGTACTGTTAAAATTGTACTGCCAAAAGCTCTAGTGCTAAATGGGCTCTAGTGCTAAAACTGGACTGCTAAATAGACTCTAGTGCTAAAAGCAGTACTGCTAAAGAGTCTCAACTGCTAAAACGCAAAAGGGTATGTTTTTGAAAAGTTTTATTGGAAATCATTGAAAATCATTGAAAAGTTAATAGAACATTGAAAACAAAGGGAAAATGATATGCAGTTTTCTCAGAAAAATTCCAAAAAAAATTCTCAGAAAAATTCCAGAAAAATTCCAAAAAACACTGCGGTGCTCCGGAGCCTGCGCAAGCGGTGAGGAAGGAGATCATGACAGTAATTAAGGAGAGGCCGCGACGACTAGTGACAATCGTCGTACAGTATAACCTCCCGCCGAGTGCGGCACAATGGCGCCGATAGCAAGGTAAATTTTCTCAGAAAAATTCCAAAAAATCGTCAAAAAACCGCAAAAAGTACAGTATAACCTCCGTCAGTGGGACTTATGTGAGCCCTCTGTCAGAAGCTAGTTTTAGCAGTCCAGTTTTAGCAGTACAGCTTTTAGCAGTGGAGCCTTTTAGCAGTACAGTTTTAACAGTCGAGCTTTTAGCAGTAGAGCCCGTTTAGCAGTACAGTTTTAGCAGTAGAGCCTTTAGCAGTACTTTTTTAGCAGTGCTTTTTTAGCAGTAGGACCCGACCACGGGTGTATGACTTAATTGTTACAGATTTTTTCTTCGAGCTTAAAATTATATTTAAAATATAAATATTTTCGCGGTCTTTTGTGGTTTTGAAAGGTTTGGACGCAAGGTTTCAGAACACCGAACGACAAGTTTACATTAGTTACATAACCTCCCAGAATAGCAGAGTTTACGATGGCAACTGATAAACAGCACATTCGGCACTGCATTTTATACGAATTCCAACAAGGAAAAAATGCTTCTAAAGCACGGGAATCAATTTGTAGTGTTCTTGGTGCCGACATTGTATCTTATGAAACGTGTAATTATTGGTATAAACGTTTTAGAAGTGGTGATTTCGATCTTAGTGACCAGCCGCACCCTGGACAGCCTCGCAAGTTTGAAGATGCGGAATTGCAAGCTCTACTGGATGAAGACTCAACGCAAACTCATCAAGAGCTTGCAGATCGGCTAGGAGTTACCCAAACAGCTATATCCAAGCGTTTGCACCAAATGGGAGAAATTCAAAAGCTTAGAAGGTGGGTCCCACATGTGTTGACGGAACATAACCTAGGTCAACGTATGAACACGGGCCTTTCACTGCTTATCCGGCAACAAAAAAAGAACTTCTTGTTAAAAATTGTGACGGGTGACGAAAAGTATATTTTTTACGAAAATCCCAAACGTAAAAAGTCATGGGTAGATCCCGGGCAACACAGTACATCGACGCCGAAACAGAACATCCACTTAAAGAAGGTTCTCCTGTGTATCTGGTGGGACATGAAGGGTGTGCTTTATTACGAACTCCTGGAAACTGGTCAGACGGTAACTGTGGAACCCTACAGCCGACAATTGAACAAACTGAGCGAAGAATTTGATCAGAAAAGGCTATTTACTGGGCAAGGAAGCAGGCAAGTCATACTGCTGCATGACAACGCTCGACCTCACGTTGCTTGCGCGACTCAGAAGACCCTCTTGAACTTGGGATCGGAAGTTCTCCCGCACGCGGCATATTCACCAGACTTGGCCCCATCCGACTACCATTTGTTCCGTCCAATGCAGCACGCCTTAGTGGATAAACAGTTCAAAACGCTGGACGTCGTGCGTAAATTCGTCGAAGACTCTATCGCCTCGAAGCCTGCAAGTTTCTTTCGCGACGGCATTCGTATGTTACCTGAGAGATGGCGCAAGGTCATAGAAAACGATGGACAATATTTCCAAGATTAAGTTCGTTGCTCTCTATTTTTTTATATTAAATAAATTTGCTGAAAAATCCGTAAAAATTAAGCCATACACCTAATATATAGATAAAAAAAAAATATTTTACAAGAATTGTACAAATTGAATCTCAATGAAAAACGGTATGAATTTTATTTGGAGAAATAATTGGAGCGGCACTTATCTATACGCCAGTAGTTGAACAACAAATTGCGCTGGAATTCATTAAATTCAGGATTTTAGAGGCATCGATAAAAGAGAGAAAACATTATATTTGATTCAAGATAGAAAGTTCTGTACTAGAGATCCTTTTCCGTGGATTTTCCGGGGCTTAGAGAGGAAAAACAACAATACAACGGACATACGATGAATTAAGTTATAGTTATGTATGTACAGGGTGTCCAATAGGAAGTTGCTAAAACTAAATAAGTGTCTCTTCCCTCCATGAATTCAATAGGGGTCCCTTTTTCTAAGGCGCATACCTGAGGCCCCGCAGTTTTATTCCAGCCGTGGTTGAAGCAAGTACGCGCGCGTCAAAATGAGTGAGCTCACCACGCAAGAAAAAGCATATCTTATTGAGTGCTTCTTCTCGAGGGGAAAAATTTATAGTAATGCGTATAGAGGGTTTCGTACTAAGTTTGGAACTCATAGAGTTGCCAGCGAAAACACTCTGAAAAGGTAAGAATTTAATATTTATTCATATTCATCTATCACACAACTTGTGTTTCAATTAAATTAAACTGCATTGAAGGAATTTTACGTTAATTTTTGTAGGATAATCGATAACTTCGTGGAGTATGACTCCAGGACCGTAGACACGAGTTGCCAGGTCCATCTGTTACGGTGACTACACCAGAGAAGATCAACGAAGGTGAGAATTATTTCAAACAAAATCCAAATGATTCGATTCGGAAAGCTGCTCAAGCATTAAAAATAACCAAATCATCATTACACAACATTTTGAAATATTTTTTAAAGTTTCATCCGTATAAAATAAGTACTCATCAATTGTTAACTGAACATGCCATGACGAAACGCATCGAATTTTGTAACACTATTACGGGAATGTTTGAAGCCGAAGAACTTAATGAGAAAATGATTATTTATTCCGATGAAGCACATTTTTGGATGAATGGGTACGTAAACAAGCAAAATTACCGGGTTTGGGGAACGGAAAATCCCAACATATCGCTAGCGAAGTCCCTTCATCCACAGAAAGTAACGGCATGGGCAGCGATTTCAGTAAAAGGAATTTATGTGCAATTTTTAGAATTTACGGTAACAGGAGAGAGTTACAAACAGCTTTTGGAAACGAAATTCTTCCCTTATGCAAAAAAGAGGGGACTGGTTAAAAATATTTACTTCATGCAAGATGAAGCGACGCCGCACCGAACTCATGAGGTGTTTGAAGCTATTCATCGCGTATATGGGACTCGAGTAATCGGTCTGGGGTACCCTAAATTTGCTCAAGGCGGACTAGAATGGCCTCTGTACTCACCGGACCTGAACCCTTGTGATTTTTTCTTGTGGGGTTACATTAAAGATCATTGTTACGCTAAAAACCCCAGCACAGTAGAAGAACTGACCGCGGCCATCCAGGAAGTCATTCGCGGCATTACGAACGATATGTTGGACACAGTTTTTCACAGTTTTCAAAAGAGAATTGATTTTTGTGCACAATCTAACGGTTCGCACTTCGAAAATATCTATCATTAATCACTGTACTTTTTCGTTATTTTTATAAGATGTAATAAATTGACATAAAAAATATTTGACTGGGTTTTATTTATGTGCGTTTAAAACTGCAGAGTTTCCTCTATTTAAAGCAATTTGGCTTTTCTGATTCTGTGCACGTGTTTTGAAATGACAGCCGATTAGTTTCAGCAACTTCCTATTGGACACCCTGTACATACCCAAGGTATACGAACATTACGAGTGCATCGGATTGCCAATCGAGGTAAACCGTCCACTTACATGAGATCGGATGGTACACACAGAGTCCGGGACAAATTACGACCATTTGTTGCCCACCCTATTGCGTCTTAATCTTACTCCTAAATCCATCACATTCCTCTGAATTCACTATACTATACATCCTCTTCTGTGTGATCGAGCGGAACGACAGGGTAGCGCAGTTTCATCAACGACGAAGATTTCTTTTTCGGTTATAAGCAAATTGTGGCTAAGTTCTATAAATCCTACATTCAGGTAAATAATTGAGGATATCAGAGGTATCCGAATGTCGGTGCAAAAAATTCAAAATTGTATTAATCCATTCGACGTAGGATTTGTATTAGTAGGGGAAATGGAGAGATTGATATGATTTTTTTTTCAAACGGAAAAAAGTAGCTCAATGGATAATTTGAACAAAAAAAAAGAAAAAAAAATTGTTTGCGTTCAGTGTATATCCAAGTCACATTTCTAGAAACAATTTCGACTTAGAAGGTAAAACAGTTACGACCTGTTTTTGCGAATCCGATATTCGTATCAAACTGCCCCATACACGAGGCACATTGATACATGCCGCAGGCACTTTGATTCGTACTCTAAAATACGCCTCTTTTATGTAAAATACCTAAAATAATAATTAAAAAAAACACAAATTTCATAATTCTTTATAATATTTATTCATAATAATCATATTATAGTATTTAACACGGTAAGTGTACTTAGGTTTAATCAAAATTTTATATAAGAATTACGTTTGTTCGTGTTTTTTTGTTTATCAACCTTGTATTAAAGTATTTCTAAGTTCGCGTTAATGTTATTAAGTTTTATCATTAACTTTAAGATAGAAGTAGAAAAAAATAAAAAATAAAATGGAAAAACACACGCACACACATATGAAAAAGACATATACACACGCACACAGTCACAAATCATATCGATAACGGGGCAGATTGATATGCATCAATGTACCCCCTGGGTTGTTGTATCAATGCGCCCCACGGCGTCTATTTATTTATTGGAAGTACAAATTAATTCGGTCCGTTTTCAAGAGATGGCTCTGGCTGTTATGAATGTTTCATAGTGACAGCTGATTTCGGTGGTTTCAGAGAGGTTCGACATCTGTCAATAACATTCAGTTTATATCGCTTCGAGTTCCATTAGAAACCTTGTTTTTAACTGTGTTGAATATGTCAAATTTTGTGTTAACTAAGCAGCATTCGCGGGAAGTTTTACTTTTCTGCTTTAATTGGAAGAAAAGTGCAGCTGAAGCGCATCGAATGCTTGTTGAAGTTTATGGTGATGATGCTCCAACTGATAAATCATGTAGGGAATGGTTTCGACGCTTTGAGAACGGTGATTTCAGCGTTGAAGACAAGCCTCGTCCTGGACAGCCAAATGAGCCAATGAGCTGCTACAACCTGGCGATTCCATTACGGGCGATCGGTATAGACTACAATTGATTCGTTTGAGCCGTGCATTACGAGAAAAACGGCCGGAATACGAGCAAAGACATGACAAAATTATTCCTCTGCATGACAACGCTCGGCCTCTTGTCGCAAAAGTCGTAAACAAAATATTTGGAAACGCTCAGATGGGATATTTTACCGCACCCGCCGTATTCTCCGGACATTGCTCCTTCTGATTACTGGTTGTTCCAACGGATGCAGCAGGATTTAGCAGGCCACCGGTTCACTTCTTACGCAGAAATCGAAAATTGGCTCAAACCTTGGATCGCCTCAAAAGACGAGACTTTTTGTTCGAGATGGAATTCGAAAATTGCCTGAGAGGTGGGAAAAAGTAGTAGCCAGCGATGGACAATACTTTGATTAATCTATTCATACCTTTTATTTCTGAAATAAATGGTTTTTTTACCACAAAAAAACGGACCGAATTAATTTGTACTCCCAATAAAAAAAAATCGGCATTTTCAACTATTATAGAACTTATCAAAATTACATCCTGTATCAAATTGTGCAAGATATGTCCTTACGATTTAGCGTAAAAGACAGCTCATACACGAAATTCGATAGGGTAAATTCACGTTCGTAGGTGAGGACGAAATTTTGTCGGGAGTGTTGCGAAACCTGTTAGCTATTGTCAAGCGCGAAGGGGTGACTGTTTTCTGCCGAGATTCTGCTGTATGGTTGGTTCAACCGACACCTCCCTTGTGTGTGTGTGTATCGGCAAGCTTCGACTGCGTTTAGTTTGTATTTTATGACGACAGTATCTATGTGCCCCTTGTATCAATGTCCACCAACTCCCCCTATAGCATGTGACAACTAGTCACTCAATGTTTAGTTTTGTTCCAAAAAATTCGGAACCTGATTTGCGGTGCCTGATTTTTTAGTCGAAATGTTGAAATGGCGACGAAAAACAAAAGAAGTGCAATAAAATCGTGCCCAGAATGGCGAAAAGAGATATGAAAAAGCCATCGTGCATGTTACGCGGAAGACAAAAACTTTAAACGAGGACCACCCTCTCACAGGTCAAGAAAGTTCTGCTCGAACTTTGAGGGACGCGCAAGGCGGAGGAGGTCCCTATGCATTAGTAACAACTGATTTTCCGCTGAAAAAATTATATCTCGTAGCATAAAAAATGTACAGGGTGTCCAATAGGAAGTTGCTGAAACTAATCGGCTGTCATTTCAAAACACGTACACAGAATCAGAAAAGCCAAATCGCTTTAAATAGAGGAAACTCTGCAGTTTTAAACGCACATAAATAAAACCCAGTCAAATACTTTTTATGTCAATGTATTACATCTTATAAAAATAACGAAAAAGTACAGTGATTAATGATAGATATTTTCGAAGTGCGAACCGTTAGATTGTGCACAAAAATCAATTCTCTTTTGAAAACTGTGAAAAACTGTGTCCAACATATCGTTCGTAATGCCGCGAACCACTTCCTGGATGGCCGCGATCAGTTCTTCTACTGTGCTGGGCTTTTTAGCGTAACAATTATCTTTAATGTACCCCCATAAGAAAAAATCACAAGGGTTCAGGTCCGGTGAGTACGGAGGCCATTCTAGTCCGCCTTGAGCAAATTTAGGGTACCCCAGACCGATTACTCGAGTCCCATATACGCGATGAATAGCTTCAAACACCTCATGAGTCCGGTGCGGCGTCGCTCCATCTTGCATGAAGTAAACATTTTTAACCAGTCCCCTCTTTTTTGCATAAGGGAAGAATTTCGTTTCCAAAAGCTGTTTGTAACTCTCTCCTGTTACCGTAGATTCCAAGAATTGCAAATAAATTCCTTTTGCTGAAATCGCTGCCCATGCCGTTACTTTCTGTGGATGAAGGGACTTCGCTAGCGATATGTTGGGATTTTCCGTTCCCCAAAACCGGTAATTTTGCTTGTTCACGTACCCATTCATCCAAAAATGTGCTTCATGGAATAAATAATCATTTTCTCATTAAGTTCTTCGGCTTCAAACATTCCCGTAATAGTGTTACAAATTTCGATGCGTTTCGTCATGGCATGTTCAGTTAACAATTGATGAGTGCTTATTTTATACGGATGAAACTTTAAAAAATATTTCAAAATGTTGTGTAATGATGATTTGGTTATTTTTAATGCTTGAGCAGCTTTCCGAATCGAATCATTTGGATTTTGTTTGAAATAATTCTCAACTTCGTTGATCTTCTCTGGTGTAGTCACCGTAACAGATGGACCTGGCAACTCGTGTCTACGGTCCTGGAGTCTACCATACTCCACGAAGTTATCGATTATCCTACAAAAAGTAACGTAAAATTACTTCAATGCAGTTTAATTGAATTGAAACACAAGCTGTGTGATAGATGAATATGAATAAATATTAAATTCTTACCTTTTCAGAGTGTTTTCGCTGGCAACTCTATGAGTTCCAAACTTACTACGAAACCCTCTATACGCATTACTATAAATTTTTCCCCTCGAGAAGAAGCACTCAATAAGATCTACTTTTTCTTCCGTGGTGAGCTCGCTCATTTTGACGCGCGCGTACTTGCTTCAACCATGGCTGGAATAAAACTGCGGGGCCTCAGGTATGCGCCTCAGAATAAGGGACCCCTATTGAATTCATGGAGGGAAGAGACACTTATTTAGTTTTAGCAACTTCCTATTGGACACCCTGTATATTAATCGACATTATTACTTCTAATCACCAATTACTTTTTGTCATTACTAAACTATTCGCAATGCATCTATCGAAACATAAAACTTGGCGACGTTGCAGAAGTGATGTGCGCGCGCTTAGAGTGGGTTGGCAGTAATTTAGCTGTGTTTATGTCTGTTTATATTATCACTGGAGCATAAATTATAGAAAATATGAAATCAGTTTCCAAAAAACGACTTCACTCGAAGGGGAATTTGGGTAATGAGGATTCGTTCAATCAAAAAATGTACGTTTCACCGAAAAATTTGTACGTTTCTTTTCTTGTTGGCCCCTAATCTCTAGATAATTCGCTCAGCAGACGCTAGGTGCCTCCACCGTTATCCCTGTCTCAATCTCTCCCCTCCACCCTTGACTGCGACAGCGCTGTCACGTCGAAGCCTATGTCTCAAGCGATTTGACAGCTTTTCGGTATATTTATTAGCTATAACTCATAACAGGCGTGGTCAATCGGGCCCATTTTTTTCCTACACCTCTGTTATTGATATATCTATACCTCATAACATTTTCAATAAGCCACCACTTTTTCAACTAACCGATATCGGATTGTTTTTTACGTCATAACAGTGTTCACCATAAGACCCTATGTAACTCAGAGGTATCTTTACGATTTTTTATCTCGATAAGTAGGTGGTCAATCGTGTTAAAATTTTGCAGGTGCAAGTGCAATACCTTTCCCAAAGTGCTATTAAAATTTCAAAGCTTTCCCAATTTTTTTTTTTTTTAAGTTTTAGCAGAATCTCCTTAATAGATCGTGGAAACGAGAACGAAATAAAGGCAGCTTGTGATAGGTGACGTAATGCAATCGTGCGAGAGACGTGATCTTGACTCGACACGCCTTTTCAGAAAACAAAGGATCCACGACTGTTCTATAGTGCCAAGAGAACGTGTACGTGTGTTTGCCTACGTGTGCGAACAGCTATTCAGTTATAGATGTATGACACGTACACAAATGACTGTCTGAGAGAAATGCTGAGTAAGAGATTATACTTGAAAATGCGACAAAAAAAGGAGACAGCCGAGGTTTTTCACTATATTCCACGATTTCCGGAGATTGTATGCATTATTTATTCGTTATTTATATGTTGGAGGAAGATCGATGACCAGAAAAATATATTTCTTTAGGACAAGGTCGAAAGAATATACGTGTGAAATATTATAACGAATTTAGGAAAATTAAGAATAAAACAATGATTTATTGACCGAATGATATAAGAAAGAGATACCGTTTTGTTGTTGACTGTAACAATTGCCCGCGTAGAAATTTCAACAGGGTCCGATTCGGGACGCTTTCAGGTTGTCTGACTGCCCTGGTAGGGCACTTACAAGGGAACCCGATAGCGCCCTGATAGAAAGTGTAACGTTCTGTCACATATGGGCCTTATCTGGCTGCCTGATCAGGCCGTTATCCGGTTGCCTGATCAGGTCATTATAATGTTGCCTGATCAGATCCTTATAATGCTTTCTTACTCAGCCAGTACACATACATGCTCGTACATATACACACTCTAAAATATATTTATACAAGGCCTAGAATGTATTTGTCAATATAATTTTTATTACGGAAAGTTGCAAAAAAGGTTATAATCAGATTAATTAAAGAGAGTATAGAGATCATTATGAATGATATTCCATTTATGTTTTATGTTGAAGTGTTTTTATTCCAAACCGCCCGGTTCCCTCCCAATTCTTGGCATTATCAATTACTTTTCTCACGACTTGCTCAAAATCTTTTGACGGAAAATAGAGGAAAATATATGCTCGTTCAATGCAAACATCTCGTTAATTATTAGTTCGTATTTTTCGGACATGAACTTGGTGAAATCAATTTTTTTTTAAATTTAAGCATTAATAACGTATTAAACGCCCATATATATTTTTAGGTTATACATATCTTGTTCACACGACCATGACAGATTTTGTCCTGTGTTTTGAGATTTCGAGATACAGCGGAATCTTCTAACACGCATCCGAGTTGCGCAAAGTGTTTTTTCGTCACTGTCCACAACACCTTTCAAAAACGTCAAAACTTCAAAGATAATATACTTCTGAATGAAAATTTCGACGTAGGATATAGGAGGTTATGTGCGTTGATGGAATACTGAGGCAGTTGTAAGGCAAGTCCCAATAGGGCCTTATTAAGTCAAGCCCTAGTAGGGCGATATCCGTATCGCCGAATTTACGAGAGTAAAAAGGCACCCTGTTCAGGCCGCAGTAAAGTAGCCTTCTTACTCCCGTACTACGGTTTCACCGATCCGGTCGGCATCCGGCACCGATCAGGCGTACTTCATTACGGCATTCCAGACCGCAGCATGATAGCGGCCTGATCAGTATTCAGGCTGCACTGATAAAAATTTCTAGTCGGGTGGTTCGCAGTCGTGGAAATTCTCCATTAAGGTATTACTGGATAGATATTAAAAAATCGCCAAAATTCTTGAAAATTTGAGGATAGTTCTTTATAGAAGAACAATGCATGAATTATTTTAGAATTTTTCACTAAATAATTCAGTAGCTATCAACATATGAATTTAACACAGTCGCTTATGGGAAAACAGCTCCTGCAGATGTTCATGATTGCAAAACAAATGGAACTAAATGGCCGTAAATTCGGAAAATATTATATCATCAAGGTTTAGGATCAAGCGATTGATTACGCTAAGTTTAAAATAAATCGACTGAGTAATTGATGAGAAATTAATAGAAGTAATGAGAAGTGCCGCCTTTTTTAACGATGAATTAATCGCAATCATTGGAAGACTCAATATATATTGAGTTTTTGGGTAATTATTGATAATAATAAGATGATCCGAACATATTGATTAATTTTTAACATTAAGAAATTTTTTTTGTTGGACCGCTGAAACTGATCTACAGTCACTGACAAAACCTCAGTCAAGCACACGCCAATATCGTCGAATTTGGCTTCAATTATTATCGAAAGTAAAAAGTCAACATTTCTGAGTGTTAATTTATTATTAAATTAGCTATTTGTAAGGCTTAACATGTACGATATGATCTAGACTTGTAAATCCACGATTCGTCTATTTCGAACTAACTCTTTGACCGATGCTCCATCCAGTAGTACCTTAAATTTGTAACAAAAAATTTGAACGAGTTTTTTTCTTGAATCGTTTTTCTTTTCAATGATGGTGAAGTTTGCATCGTTGAAATGCAATGAAAGTTCTTTTATATATTGTTCCTTCCTCATTTTTATTATGACACAACATCTTTTTCGTAGAGTAAGATTGTTGTTCACTGAACTGAGATCTGTCAAATGGCGATATGACATCTGGTGGCGGAAAATCAACCTATACTTAAGGCAAAGTGTTCAATAGAAATTACACGTAGGCATACGATGAAAGTATTTAATTTTTGTGGAAAAGAGAAATATCGGTGAAAATGGAATTCTCGAAGTTTTCTCCGCGTTAAAACAATCGCAAGAACATTAAATGTGCTGTGAAAGATTGCGAAAGCACTTCGAGTAAGGAGTTGGAGATGCGTTTTCCACAACGTTCCTATTGCAGGGAAATGCTTTGTGTGCATGAAAAATTGTTTTGGAAAAGTGGAAAAAAAAACAGATTCTCTACATAGAGACTTGGATGAAAGTCGTACAATTAAAAAAAAGTGTATTCAGACATGAAAGTGTGCTGTAAAAGAATTTTTGGAACCGTAATGAAAAGTTGAGAAACATTTTAAAATAACGAAAAAAGTTTCACTGCCAAATGATGAAAGTTGCTGAGAATGAGAGGTTAGACTTACCGATTGCAATACAGTAACGTCGCAATGATGTGCTTGTGCATTTTTCTCCCAACCCAGCTTTGCAAGAGCAAATCATTTTAAATCATCAATCTCATGGGGATTATTTCGTATTCGAGACGTTTGCACATAATACGCTTTTGAAGCTGACAGCACCCCGTTATGGGAAGCGCCAATCACTTTACCACATTTTAAAATGTGCCCAGCCTTCGAAATACATTAGCCTTCCACAAAATTGCGTTGTTTAGCGTTGGTACCAGCCCAATCATAAATTGCACTAATACTTATCATAGGGGAGAGTGGTCCTGAGTCGGCCCACTAAGCTTTTTGTCTGAAAACAGAAGGTAAATCGGATTTCATAGCGCTGCTAAGTGTTTAGTTGCGTACAGCGATCGCTTGCCTACAATCCAATGTCATTTAGGAAGGTGTAGTGTGGCTTTTGGAGTCGCAATGCAGTGCGGAGTGAAAAAGTACATCTTAACCATTTCTCAAAATAGTGTTCCTGAGTCGGCACCCCCCTGGTCTTGAGTCGGCACCCCATTTTTTTCACTCGAATGCAGGAAAAAGCGCAGATTCTCTAAATTACGACAGGAAATGGATGAATTTGAACGATTTAGAAGAATAAAACATGCATTTTTTGTCCAATTTTATATGGAAACATTTTTCGAGTAGAATGTTGAAAATAAAAAAATATGAATTTTGGATTGAAAGAAAAAAAAAAATTGAAAAAGAGATGATCACTCGCTATCGTCGTCAGATTCGCAGTACGTGGGGCGTACTGAACTCTGTAGCGAACGCGAACGCAAGTGCAATCCACTTGTGGAGGGCTGCGAAGACTGGCGTTCTTGTCGTCGTATTTTATCTTTTGTGTCTTGCGTTTGAAATTGTGTCCTATGACTATAGCGCAAAAACACCGAAAATGCAACAAAAAAAAATTAACAGAAACAATACAAAAAAGCAACAAGACCAAAAAAATTGGTGCCGACTCAGGACCACCTGTTTGATGCCGACTCAAGACCACTACGACTTTCTATCCGTTTCACATGATTACGCACGCGAACAAATCCGAATGGAAAATCGACAAAACCAATCAATTAGAACATCGAATAAAGAAACCAATGCACTCACTCATTTCAAATTTTTGAAATATTTACATATCTGTAGCTGCTTCAGAATGAATGACGAAAATAAAGTTATGTCACAAACGAAAAATATAAACGCGCTCACGCTGCACAGAACAATCTAAACTGACAATTGTAAGCATAATTTACGTCAGTGTTTACCAACATGTCATACGACAAAATTAATGAGCCGACACGCACTCCATCTCTGAGGAACACCATGGTGCCGGCTCAACCCGCAGTGCCGACTCAGGACCACTCTCCCCTAATATCACAGAAATTTGTACTCAATTACACGACTGTTTACGGTTCACGGTCTTTATCGCCGTCATGTTCTTCAGGCTCCGCCCATATGACAGATCCCAATAAGCACCTTGAAAAAAGGTCGAGGGACATATGTAGGCGGAATGCACCGAAAGAAATTTAGGCAATTAAAAAAAAATCATCTTCATTGCAGTCGAACGATGCAAACTTCAATTTAATTTTTTTTTAACTTCGGACCATGATGTTTCGAAAATCAATCGTCCGGTTGATGTTGCATTTGGCGTGTCAATGGTTGTGATTCTATTGCACAAACCGACAACGTCTATAAATTGGTAATGGTTTTTTTTTTCTCGGATATTGAAAGGCCCCAAAAGGGCGGAAATCTTTGTTCTAAAGTTTGTAAATTTGGATTTTTGTTCTCTCGAGTTTGTGAAGGTTCATGTGACACCCATACCTCCAGTAATTAGTACTTTCTTTTATACCTTTGTTTCGGATGAGCAGAACATTTGAAATCGCGAGCTTCAATTTAATTTTTCTCTAATCAATAGAAATTTCGCTTTTAAAGAATTAAACATTATACTTGAAGGAAACAAATTCTAAAAAAGCGCACCAAAGAATGATCGTCTCTGCTAAAAGATTACCTGGACATCGTCCATCTTCTGTTTTAAATGATATTCCTCGTGAGCCAACATGGATGAGCATTTATTCATTTTGTACCCAGCATTTAAGATAGATCGAGACATAGCTGTAGAAAAAAGATTGACCGAGTGGATTTTTCAGCAGAACGAATATTTAATCGACTTCAAAACAACCAAGTAAGCTGCACAGATGAAAGAGCAAAGGCTCGATGAACAGAGGAACAGAGAAGGAACATTGAAAAAAAAATGAAGCGGCAGCTCACAAGCGATCGGTGAAACGAGCGGAAGTGCTTTCACACCGTATCAACGCGCCGTTTCTTCCTAATCTTCTTTTCTGCCATATCTATACGGAAGAGCACAAACTGGAATAGACAAGGGTCGGTCTATGTCTCACTCTTCTGACGCCTCAGCGCTGTTCGTTCCATTGTTCCCTAACGATAATGAGAGGCAGTTAGCGTATTCCTCACAGATAAACCCAGTGAGTGGAAAACACGGCAAGAAAAAGTAGATTGTGTTAGCCATAGTTGCCGAGCCACATCAAATGGAACTTTTGGGAAGCGTTGTATTCCGTGTTGGAATGACATCAGGTATATCCTACTTTTCATGAAATCCGAATAGTGATTCGCCATGTATTTCTCAAAAAAAAAAGGTGACCTGGTCAGAATCCACACTGAGTGAACTGTATGATGTTCTCAAGCATACTTTAACGATATTTTATACTTCCGTGAGAGGATAATAATTCATTATAGCCACAGTCACTGCCAGAAATATATTAGGGGGAGTTCGGAGCATTGATACAAGGGGCACATAGATACAGTGGTCATACACACATAGGTAGGTGCCGGTTGAACCAACAGCAGAATCTCGGCAGAAAACAGTCACCGCTTCGCGCTTGACAATAGCTATTAGGTTTCGCGCACTCGCGACAAAAATTTCGTCCTCACCTGCGAACGTGATTTACCCTATCGAATTTTGTGTATGAGCTGTATTTTACGCTAAATGGTAAGGGCATATCTTGCACAATTTGTTACAGGATGTAATTTTAATAAGTTCTAAATTTTTTTTTAAATTTTCTACTGAATTTATGAAGTGATGTACTTGCACGATAAAAACCTAGAATTGTTACTTTAATTATTTATTTAATATTTTCCCATGGGGACGCTATCCATTCCTCTAAGCTGTGGATCAAAGGCATGCGGTTCTATTTAACCCCTTACCAGTGCTTGACGCATATATGCGTCATGACGAAAAAACCGATGAAAACTGGTTGCTAATATCGCGATTTGTATAAAATTTTGTTTCTCTTGCTTTTTGGGGTCGCTGAATTGAAATATGAAGTCAGATTTTTTAAATACAGAATGGCGCATCTAAAATGGTGCGCTGAAAAAGCAAAATGTATTCTATTTGCACGAAACCTCGTACTAAGGGGTTTTCTGAGTCACTAGATGCGAATCTGATGTCAGATTTTCAAAATCAAAATAAGGAACCGATATGCTGAACCTTATCAGCAAAATTTTGAAAATTCATAATGGCAGATCTGATATGGCGGACCAAAATGCAAAATTTATTCTATTTGCACGAAACCTCATACTGAGGAGTTTTCGGGGTTACTGCATGCAAATCTGATATCAGATTTTCAAAATCAAAATGCGGAACCAATAAACATACATATACAGATCTATTTATAGACGAGGAACCATTCCCGAGAATGTGATATGTGTGTAGCCACCTAGCGGTGCACGAGGAAAGCTGAGACCATAAATACGCGTACACCTACATTTGATAGAAAGTGGAGTCTGTCGGGACACTAAAAGCTCCTGATTCGACATGAAATCATGAAACGCGGCAACTAAGCTGTATTTGAAAAAAAGACACAGCCACATCGGTTTAGCTCTTTTTAATTTCATATTTTTACATGAAATTAAGATCAAGTGACCTCTGAAAACCTTGAGTGTCAGATTTCATTTAAATGAAATAATGTTTTGCCCGTTTTTGAAAGCACTGAATTAACCATGTCTATATTGTCAAGCCTTTTACTATAGTTAATAATTATTTCGGAAATAATAGATTGTCAAACACACCACCCAAATCACATGTTTAGATATACTTTTCGCTTATACAGTGGGTAAAAAAAAAAGTATTTGCACACCTCGTGTTTTTCAAATTATCCTTCGAAATTTTTTTACAAACATTTTATTTTTCTTCAAAAAAAAATGCTAAAGTATTTTTTTTTTCGCACGATCATTTGAAAAACACGAGTTGTGCTAATACTTTTTTGACCCACTATAGTTGTACTAACCATATTAAGATTGCGGTGTCGATGAACCACACTTTACTATTCCCTCTTTTACCATGGGCGTTTGCTGTATATACGAAGGTTATTCAAATATAAACCGGAATTTTGTTCATTTGGCTCACGTAGTTACGTGGCGGTGGCGGGAGAATGGAGAGGGGGTAGCCATGCACACGGCCCTCACACTCACTCCCGCCATTTCAGTATCGCTATAAGTGAACAGGAAGTACCAGCGTCTAGTGCCCAATGCGTTATTATTCATTTTCTCGTCAACAAAGGTGTGCAATCGAGTGAAATTTTCAGGAGACTCCGAGCACAGTTCGGTGATGCTATTCTGAGTAAAACCCAAGTATTCGATTGGGCCCGGAAGTTTAGTAATGGTCATGATAAAGTGGAAAATCAAAGCCATAAACAGCTGTAAGCCGGAAAAGTGTTGGCAACTCTGTTTTGGGACTCAACAGGTGTACTGCTGATTGACTACCTACATGGTCAAAGGACGTTGAATGCGGTCTACTACTGCCAGCTGCTGGATCACACCAAAACTGCTGATCGCAACAAACGACGCCGGCAACCGATTCGCGATGTCCTCCTGCACGACAACGCGCGGCCGCATACAGCAGCTCTAACTCGTGATAAACTCACTAAATTACACTGGCAACCTCTTGAACAACCACCTTATAGTCCAGACTTGTCCCCATGTGACTAACATATGTTTGTTCCACTAAAGGAGGCATTAGGAGGGGAAAGATTTTAAGACGACTCTGCGATCGAACAGTACGTGGGCAATTAGCTATTGGGGGAGCCATCTTCTTTTTTCCATGAAGGAACCAAAAAGCTTTCTAACCGATGGAAAATAATGTACTTCTGTTGAAAACAACTATGTAGAAAAGTAAGGCACCCCATTCGTATTTTTATAAACCACCTTTAAATCTGTATAAAAAAATTCCGGTTTATATTTGAATCACCCTCGTACCATGAACTTTTTTCTCCGTGCAGATTGCGCAGAAACCGTAATATAGAAGACGTCGATGACCAACACTTCGAGTTAAGCAGCATTGTGCATGGCCGATACTCGGGGCGGTGATCGCTTAGCCATACACCGGCTGGCGCATTGGCCAGTCAGCGGAAGGCCAATACTTCAGAGAGTTCGGTGTAGATACTTGAGTAAAACGTTTGCACACCAGAGAATCAGAAGAATATAAGACCGTATATACCCGCACGGATATTTGTTGGAGAATCCCCGAATCCTACCACATCCCTATAAGGATTAGATAGCGATCAAGCATCGTATCAGATACGGTTCGATGATGTGGACATTTTTTAGGAATACAATTTATAATATAAACCGAAGAGTCTGTCGGTTTGTCTGTGACCAATAAACATCGGAACAGATGGTCCGATTCGGATGCGGTTTTCACCAGTTTATAGTGTCTTTCTTGGTGCAGGTTTTAAGCTACTTATCATCATGGTAAATTATCGGGGGGCTAAGCACCGAACAAAAATGCGAGACGCGCAGTAAAAAAATTGATCGCGCAAACATGCGCAAGCGAGCCCACGCCACGCCGCACTCAAATTACTACTTACGTACTATGAAATCTACTCACTATAAAGCTAGTTTATGGGAGTGACAAGTCCACGAAAAATCGACTCGCACCCGAGCAGTACCGGGTACGACAGTTAGTTTGATATATACGTGCATACAGCTGCAACAAAAGTTGACCGTTGCTTTTGTACATCAGTAACATTATATATTTATACACACCCGCACTTGCACACTCACAATAAACTCAGACACACATACACCACAGTCTCCTCCTTTTAGTCCCGTGAAAGAGGAGAATCCGGCCGGGTCTCGCATTTCCGGTCGTCGAACCGCACGAAACACAGATATTACGTATGCGAAATGTTGTGCGTGAGTATACAGGACGCTAAAGTTATCCTGATTGTTTGGTGGGTTGGCACGTACGTGTCACTCATCACTATGCTTTTCTCAATTCTCCTTCTGTCAGATACAGCCGTATGTGTATTTCCACACGGTTAAAAATAGGGACACGAGAAAAGTCCTTTTTTTTGGCCCTCTCGCTGAAACCGTTTATGCGCAACGTCACGGATAATGGATCGTGATATAGATGCGCGTATACGTAGTCGCTATAACGATCAACTATTATCGGACAAAAGAATCGTGAATAACGATTCTCTACTCGCTGGCGATTTTTCGGACGATCTTTATGAACTTGCGAAGATCGTTGTACCGTTGACCCAAATAGCGAACAAACAGTCTCCGAATACGGCTTTGATTCGACAAGAATCACCATTTGACTGTCACGTACGAGGGGGTACCCAAAAGAAATTGAATTGATGCTGTGGTGGACAGAGTTTTTGTAGTATCGCGTTCTGCCGCTAGGAGCGTTCCTGAATCAGTGAGCCAAGCGTCGTCGCTAAAGAAGGTTTCGTTCGACTTGTGTGAATTTTTTAGTGACAGTTGTTTTGTGTGCTTGTCATTTTTGCAATGGCTAATTCTAGTGAACAGCGCGAACCCTGCTCACACAGCCTTGTCGGTGCGCCAATTTTTTACCAAAAAAGACATGACCCCTGTGCCCCTCCACCCTGCTCACCCTATCTTGCCCCTACCGACTATTTTCATTTCTCCGAATGAAAAGAGACATGAAAGGGAAGCGTTTTGCCGACGTTGCTGAGGTGAAGAAAAAAAACGACGGAGGCACTAGCGGATATCACAGAAGATGAATTTAAAAAATGTTTTGTCAATGGAATAAAAGATTAGACAAGGAGACGTCCATTAATTACGTGAGCTCCAAATGGGAGGAGGGGTCTTGGCAAAATCTTACCAAATCTCATTTAGGGGGAGGGGGTCAATGAAAATCTCACGTCAACCTTGTAATTCAGAAAATATACTATTATAACATTTTGTAAGGTACAGGGTGCACATATGGACACCTCAAGGCTTCAATCATTCTAGAAGGGAAAATATTTTTAGAAAACAAGAATAATAAAACCATTGTAATTGCTTTATTATATTTGGTAATAATCAGACTTATTAAGTATATATATCCTTTATGATAATTTTTTTTAACTCGTGAAATGTCGACATTTCCACACTGTTCTGAAAATATGAACAGGCACGTATCCATATTAACAGTATGAAATAAAAATAATCAAATGATCTTATTAATCTTTTTATTCTATTCTTAGGCATTAATTGAGTTATTGCTTCAGTATGTTCTTCATTAATTTTAATCAAATATTTTTCGTTCATCGTAATATATACTTTTTGGAGTCAAGGTGCCCATGGATCGAGTAGGTAAGGTGGTGTCGGAGCACTACCCTAACCTACCCGATTTTCTTTTAACTGAATAACACTAAATTAAACCCGTTATAGTGCACCTTAAACGTAGTATAATTTTTCTCCTCTTCTTTAACCGAAAAAATGTATTTGATAGAACGATCTATCAGTGTCTTTAATACTAGTATGAAGCAAAATACATGAACATATCGAACGAATGTAATAATTTTAAAATTATGGGAAATCTCATGTGTGGGGGAGGGGGGGGGGGGGTGCCGCCACACCTAACGAAATCTCACCATGGGGGAGGGGGGTCCAAATTAAAGTGCATTAGTGCCAGTGGAGAGTACTTTGAAGGGGATTCAAGGTATTTTGTTTAAAAATGAAATAAATAAAAAAATAAATAAATAAGTTCGGTTTCTTTTGGGTACCCCCTCGTACGTAGAATTCTTGCGAGTCTCATCACATTCCAGACTCCGAAGACCAAACGTCAGTCTCACGACGCAATTACTTTTATTCCCGATCGATAATCTCAGCAATTATAATATAATACCGACACTACTCAAGCATCCCAATTGGTTCATCAAGAGTTGCAAGTTTTCGCAAGTACATGGACATGGCTGAAAATGTTTATTCTCTTCCAGCGAAATCTCTTCAGGGATGCCTGAAGGTGAAATGGGACTTCAAGATAGTTTCCAAAAAAATTGCCTATTCTGGAAGAAAGTCTTTCTTATCTTCCTGGTCTGAGCTTTTAACTGCCATTGCCCACGGTCAGACCCCAGGCAATGGTAGTCGAATATGTGTGTGTCTGTGCGTCTCCATTGTCACATAAGGCTGCCACGTATAAGCACCAAGAGATAGCTATAGAACCGTAACAGTAGAGTGGAGGGACTGGCAATCATAGCGTCCAGAATTAGAAGGGATGCGAAGGGCAAGGGATGACAAGAAATGCAAAGGCCTGAAGGTTTTTATTTAGAGCGAGAGCGAGAGAGAGAGAGAGAGAGAGAGAGAGAGAGAGAGAGAGAGAGAAAGAGAGGGAGAGAAATAAAGGCTCCTGGATGGTTGCGTAGCTGGTATCGATTGTCGTAGAATCCCCGCGTGCGCGTTTTTCTCGCCTTGTCTCACCCTCCCTTCTCGTTATTATGTTGCCTTTTTCCGTGTTAGGCATCGCGTGGAAATATACGAGGGATCTCGCGCTAACTTATCCAACCTCCCCCCAGCCATTCCCCCAATTGATAGCTCATTTTTTCGAGTTCCCCACCGACGCTGTCCTTCATCCCCCCAATGTAACGAGGGCTTCGATTGTCAGTTCTAAATTCACCACTTCAGATAGAAAAACTGTCGGGAAGAATTTTTTTTTTTTTGCGAAATCCAATAAACCATACGATTTGATATGGTTTTTCGATCTTGTTTTCATCAGAGTATTTCTATTCTATCGAGGCTTCGAAGGGGTAGTATTTTTCCACTGGTTTTTAAGGTATTACCGGATGCATCGTAAAAAATCGCAAAAATTCTTGAAAATGTGAGGTATGATAGAACCGCACATTTTTACAAGGCCTTAATAGAACAATAATAAATGAAATATTTTAGAATTTTTCACTTAATAATTTAGTAATTATAAATATATGAATTTAACACAGTCGCTTATGGAAAAACAGCTTCTGCAGGCGGTAATGGTTGCAAAACGAATGGTATTGAATCGCTGAATATTATATCATCAAGATTTAGGATCAAGCGATTGATTATGCTAAGTTTCAAATAAATCGACTGAGTAATTGTCGAGAAATTAATTATTGGGAGTACAAATAATTCGGCCCGGTTTCAAGAGATGGCTCTATGAGGCTGTTATAAATGTTTCATAGTAACAGCTGATTTCGGTGGTTTCAGAGAGGTTAGACATCTGTCAATAACATTCAGTTTATATCGCTTTGTGTTCCATTAAAACCTTGTTTTTTACTGTATTGAATATGTCAAATTTCGTGTTAACTAAGCAGCATTTGCGGGAAGTTTTACTTTTCTGCTTTATTTGGAAGAAAAGTGCAGCTGAAGCGCATCGAATGCTTGTTGAAGTTAATGGTGATGATGCTTCAACTGATAAATCATGTAGATCAACACCAAAGCCGAATATCCATGGTTCGAAGGTCATCCTGTGTATCTGGGGGGACCAAAAGGATATTGTGTACTATGAGCTGCTACAACCTGGCGATTCCATTACGGGCGGTCGGTATAGACTACAATTGATTCGTTTCAGCCCTGCATTACGAGAAAAACGGCCGGAATACGAGCAAAGACATGACAAAATTATTCTTCTGCATGACAACGCTCGGCCTCATGTCGCAAAAGTCGTAAACAAAATATTTGGAAACGCTCAAATGGGATATTTTACCGCACCCGCCGTATTCTCCGGACATTGCTCCTTCTGATTACTGGTTGTTCCGACGGATGCAGCAGGATTTAGCAGGTCACCGGTTCACTTCTTTCGCAGAAATCGAAAATTGGCTCAAAACTTGGATCGCCTCAAAAGACGAGACTTTTTTTCGAGATGGAATTCGAAAATTGCCTGAGAGGTGGGAAAAAATAGTAGCCAGCGATGGACAATACTTTGATTAATCTATTCGTACCTTTTATTTTGGAATAAATGGATTTTTTACCACAAAAAAATGGACCGAATTTATTTGTACTCCTAATAATGTAAGGAGGAGTATCGCCTGTTTCAAGAATAAATTAATAGCAATCATTGGGAAACTCAATATATCGACGGCAGTATGGAAGAACGTGCTATCTAAAATTGTGATAGAAGAACGTGCTGTCCCAAATTGTGATAGAAGAACGTGCTATCTCAAATTGTGATAGAAGAACGTGCTATCTCAAACTGTGATAGAAGAACGTGCTATCTCAAATTATGAGAGAAGAACGTGCTATCTGAAATTGTGATAGAAGAACGTGTTATCTCAAATTGTGATAGAAGAACGTGCTATCTCGTATTATGAGAGAAGAACGTGCTATGTCAAATTGTGATAGAAGAACGTGCTATCTCAAATTGTGATAGAAGAACGTGCTATCTCGAATTGTGATAGAAGAACGTGCTATCTCGATCAGTCAACATATTTTCAGATACAGCACTGGTATTTGGGGCACCTCAGTATACAGAGCACTTTTTTTGTTAAGTTATTTAATTTTCTAATATGATTTAGCTCGATAACAGAGAAAAATTAAGATATGTTTGAATAAACAACTTTTTTTTTATCATCAATATATTTATTTATATGGAATTTACCAGTTACCTACAGTAACTGTAGGTTTTAAAAATTCCATATAAATAAATATATTGATGATTAAAAAAAAGTTGTTTATTCAAACATATCTTAATTTTTTTCTATTATCGAGCTAAATAATGTTAGAAAATTAAATAACCTTACAGAAAAAGTGCTGTGTATACTGAGGTGTCCCAAATACCAGTGCTGTATCAATGAAAATATGTTGACTGATCGAGATAGCACGTTCTTCTATCACAATTTGAGATAGCACGTTCTTCTATCACAATTTGAGATAGCACGTTCTTCTCTCATAATATGAGATAGCACGTTCTTCTATCACAATTTGAGATAGCACGTTCTTCTATCACAATTTGAGATAGCACGTTCTTCTCTCATAATTTGAGATAGCACGTTCTTCTACCACAATTTGAGATAGCACGTTCTTCTATCACAATTTGAGATAGCACGTTCTTCTATCACAATTTGGGATAGCACGTTCTTCTATCACAATTTGAGATAGCACGTTCTTCCATACTGCCGTCGATATATTGAGTTTTTTGGTAATTATTCATAATAATAAGATGATCTGAACGTATTAATTAAATTTAAGAATTAAATTTAAAAATTGTAATTATTTTTTGTTGGACAGTTGAAACAGATGTACAGTCACTGACAAAACCTCAGTCAAGCACACGACAATATCGTCGAATTTTACTTCAATTATTATTAAAAGTGGAAAATTAACATGTCTAAGTGTTAATTCATCAGTAGATTAGCTATTTGTATGTATTTAACATGTACGTCATGATCTAGACTTGTAAATCCACGATTCGCTTATTTTGGACTAACTTTTTGCCCGACGGTCCATCCAGTAATACCTTAAAAATATTTTCCATGGAATGATGGACACACTATTATGTTAGTCACAAAATTTTAAATGACACGAACATTGAATATTACGTTGAAGTTTGCATCGTTGGAGTGCAACGAAAGTTAATTTTTTCTCTATTCACGTTTTTTTTCGGTGATTCACGGTACGAAAATCACTCAGTTTTTTTTATCCCCGATCTTGATCCATACAAAAATTATAGATTGTAATAAAAACAAAGAAAAGAAAATATAAAATAGAAGGAATTTTCGTTACATTCCAACGATGCAAACTTCAAAACCATAAAGAAATTGTACGGTGTCAAGAGTTACTTGACGAACGTGGCAAATTTTAGTTTTATATGTACTGAAAATATATCGATTTTCGCTAAAAATTACGGAAAGTTGTGAGCGTTTTTACGATGCTCAGTTGATGTCCAGCATAAGATGATGCTTGTGAAAAAAATAACAGCCTATTGTTGAGGATTATTTTCGAATACATGGGAATAAACGGTGAAAGCCGATTCGCAATGAAATTGCCCATACGTTTTGAGTATATATATATATATATATATATATATATATATACAGGGTGTCCATTTTATCTCTGCCACCCGAAATAACTCGGTAATTATCGACGTCACAAAAAAATGTTCCAGACAAAAGTTGTACGGTGTGAAGGGGGCGATCAAATGCGACCATGTTTTTTTATTTCGGTGGAGGCGCTGACGCACAGTGAAGGTCACCTCCACTTTTTTAAAGGGAACGGTACATTTTTTTTTCAACCATTTTGTGGAGCACCTCAAGCCGCATAAAAAACATTTGGGGGTCAAAGTCGTTCAAGGTCATTCAAGGTCAGTATCGATGATACAAATCTAAATATCTCGAATCACTGCCAAATATTTAGTAGTGATCCAAGATATTTAGATTTGTATTTCATTTTAATAGGTGTTCGAAATTAGCTTTCGAGACTACCGCGTCAAACGTTCGCCGGCTTGGACACTGTCGATCTGGAAATTGCTCAGCATACAACAAACGCGCTCTTGTGGAATTTTTACTTGCTTCACCGTAACACAGTATCATGTCCATTTTTTCGAATTGACGGTACATTTTCAAACTATGAATAGCTCTTATCCAAATTCGAAATCAAACTGAACGACAACCTCGATTGAGCTACATACAAAATAGATTAATGCGAGTTGGTAAACAAACAGAAGGTATTCGAAGTGTTGTCGATGACTACGATCTCCGATATCTCTCATTTTAAGCTAATTTCGAACACCTATTAAAATGAAATACAAATCTAAATATCTTGGATCACTACTAAATATTTGGCAGTGATTCGAGATATTTAGATTTGTATCATCGTAACTGACCTTGAATGACCTTGAACGACTTTGACCCCCAAATGTTTTTTATGCGGCTTGAGGTGCTCCACAAGATGGTTGAAAAAAATGTACCATTCCCTTTAAAAAAGTGGAGGTGACCTTCACTGTGCGTCAGCGCCTCCACCGAAATAAAAAAAAATAGTCGCATTTGATGGCCCCCTTCACACTGTACAACTTTTGTCTGGAACATTTTTTTGTGACGTCGATAATTACCACGTTATTTCGGGTGGCAGAGATAAAATGGACACCCTGTATATGGATGCGGAACCATTTCGTTGTCTCGTTTGCGGACGGTTTTTCTCTCGCCTGGTCCGTGCAAACGTTCGAGGTTTTGCTTTTTTCCCCCTCATCTACTTCGACCTCGGTCTGTTTTCCATCCATACTGCTCCGCCTCCCCGTCTTCCCTTCCCGGAGAGGTATTCAGTTTTCTCTCCATTGAAGGGTGGAAGGAGGGGAAATTACACGGGAGTTTTCCGATGTACCAAACGCAACGACTACGTAAAAGAAGGAGCAAATCCTCCTTTCGGTGTTGATCCGTGGTTTACGTTTCTCTGGTGATGAGCGAAAAAAAAACGACACTTGCACATATCGATCGCGCCGTGTGATACCTACGGAATAACTTATAAGACTTAGTAATAAAATTTAAAAAAAAAACAGAATAATGGACGATCAAGATAGCGACAAGTAGTAGATCCCGATGAGCTTTTTTTCAACGTTATCTCTGATCGTTTATAATTTATACAAGTGACTCGTCCATTCTGTTTTATACGAGATGTCTCTTTCGAAAGATTTTATTAAAATCTATAGTGGTTGAAAAGAAATTAATGAATGCTCTATTTGTTTGTAAAATTTTGTGGAGCTTTACCATTGCTGATATGAATTTTTTTTATATTAAAGTCAGCAACTTTTCACGTATCGGCTCAAGCTAATTCTGCTCTCTTAAGGCCGTCTTCTAGTCTAGAGGGCCAAAATTTGGGGATTTTTCAACATGCGATTAAAAAAAAAAACAAAAAATATTTCCGTATCTATCTTTTTACCACATATTTATTCATCCTTTGACATTGTATAAAAAAAATTGGCGAAAAAAAAATCCATAATTCTGGTAGTTGCAGGCTGGTAAAGTGGGGGTGGAAAAAAAACGGCCTCTCCTGGTTGACATGATTCCAACCCTCCTGGTCATCTGAAAAGAAAAAAAAATAGATTCTTAATTAGTAAGGATGTCATTACAGCCCCTACCTCAGGCAAAAAAAAAAAATTCGCAAAATGGCGGCTGTTTAAAAAAAAGGTCATTTTTTGCCTTTTTTTTCACGATTGTTGATTTTTTTTAAATAATGAGTAACAAAATTTCGCGATAAATCTGGTAGGGGCGATAGAGGGGTGTATAGAGAAGGTCCACAAAAAATTTCAAGTAAATCGGTTCATTACAACTTGAGATATCATGTCAACCGTCTCGAAAAAAGTAGTTTCGAGAAAACCGCGTTTAAAGATTCGAGTACAGTTTCAGGCAGTCTAAGTCATATAATGGTACATATACTTACATTTCGTTAATCGGCGATTCCTGATCCATAAAATATTCCTTCTTCTTCAAAATCGAAGTCTTTTGATGTTTTTTGATGATGAGAAGTTAGTCGAGCAGACAGAACCGTCTATCGTTCGATTCGGTCCGGCAGCGCCGGTTAAGTTTCCACCTCACTAATTACAGCTGTAACTCCGTTAATATTTGGAATTTCCAAATTTTCTTTGGAGGGTATATTCTTGAAATACTAAACATTGAAAATATGCAAACAAAAAAATCGATTTTTTCAAAATTCTAGACTAGAAGACGGCCTTAATATGACGAGTAAGCGCATCGATATATTTTCGTAAAACAAATCTAGACAACAGCGGACTATCTGAAGGAGATTAAAAAAAAACTATTGATCGTTTTGTTTACGAAATACGATTGCGAAAATGATGAAATTGTAAGCAGGATTAGTCGCGTGGAGTTGTACGACCCTCACTCAGAAGAATACAGTAGAACTTCGATTATCCGAACCTCAATCATCCGAAGCCTCAATTATCGGAACCACGATTTGGTTTATCCAAACGCTCAATTATTTGAACGTTAGGGCGAAAGAGTACGGTGGGGAAAAAATGGCAAAAGTTTTGGGCCATCCTATTTGTCAGGCATATTGCATTGAAATACGACGGTGGGGAAAAAATTAACGAGTTATGACAACATGCATTGACTTATAATTAAAAACAATTAATTATAAACATAGATATTGTTCTTAAATATTTGATTGTCTATCAGTTTTGATTTAACGAGTGGGCAAAAGTATTCGGCCACATACTATTTCGTGTGAAAAACATAACAAAAGTTTTTCGAACATAACAAAACGAGATTCGATTTTCTTCCCTTGACTTGACAGTACTCTGTTGCCATGCCCTTAGCAGCGATAGCTGCGTCACATCCACGAGGCATGGATGCTATTAATTGTGAGATCCATTCTTGTGGGAAGTTTTCCCACTCATGTCGCAAATGATTCCACAATTACGTTTGTTAAAGTGATTTTTTCGTCCAACACGATCTTTTAGGGTCTTGCCACAAATGCTCAATCGGATTTAAGTCCTGTGTTTGCAATGACCAGTCGAGAAGGCGTACTTTTCGTCCGTGAAGAAAATCTTTGACAAGACTTCGACAAGGCATGCTTGGCGTCGTTATCGTGTTGAAAAATCCAACTACGCGGTATTTTTTTCACTGCAAATGCGAGAATATGGTCTTGAAATATATTTCTGTACATTGTAGCGTCCATATTGCCTTAAATTTTTACCAGCTGACCAACGCCGTCGTCAAAAAAATGCTTCCCAAACTTTAATGTTCCCGCCACCGTGTTTTACCATAGGAATTTGATACCTTACGTTGAATCTAGTACCTGTTGGTCGTCTAACGTACTTCCGAATAATTGAAATTTGGATTCATCGAGAAAAAAAAAACACTTTCGCCATTCAATCCGCCATTCAAGGGTTTTTTTTTTTTACATCGATGCGTCCAATCAGTCTTACAGCCTTCAATCGTCGGGATACTGTACTCTGACTAATGTTCGTACGATTTTCACTACGTAATTCTCTCGAAAATTTTTCAGTTTCAAGTTAAACTTTCAAGTTCAAGTGCAGTTTTTTATGGATAGCACACTGCCTTTATATAATTTTGTCAATGTATTCCGTAATTTTTCACCGTCTACCAATTTGACTTTTGTCACACGACGAATTTGTTCATTTGTGTATACGAATAATACGATTGGGCGTATTTTTTCCAATGGATAAAGTAGTCGCAATATCACGAGAACTCTTTCCTTCAGAAGAAAGTCTTTACACAATTTTACGAATCTCAATATTCGTGTGTTTCGCCATCGCGACACCTGTATATTCCTCTATATCCCCGACCTCGGGCATTGGGAAATTATTGTTATTATCATTTGGACAAAATAGGGTGAGTTAACATGCTTTTAGGACGGTCGCGATAAAAAAAAATCTCTTTGGTGCCCGACATAATTACATTTTTATCGATCAAGGAAATTAGTTTTATTTATGTTTCAGATGTATGGGAATTAGGTCAACCACCTCAACCTTTTTTTTTCACGTCCATATATAGAGGCCCATAACTTTAAAAAAAATGTGTACGTTTTTGATACATCAACAAAAAGACTGTACAAAATGGATACTCAAAATATATATATAAGGTGTAGTAAAAAGAAATCCATTATTTTTGCATGAAATTGAAGGCTTTATTTAGCATAGTTAGAATGATTCGATTTAGGTCTAATATGCACCGTTTTGATCGATAACTTGTTGCCACTTTGAAGGTAATTTCATTATGCCTTTCTCATAGAAACCCTCGTCCCTATTGGCAAAAAACTGGGACAGTCGATTTTCACAAGCTTCTCTTGAGGCGAATTTTTCACTAGCAAAATCATGCGCCATAGACAGAAACAGGTGGTAATCACTTGGTGCCAGATCCGGACTATACGGTGGATGCATAAGAACCTCCCAACCAAGCTCCCGGAGCTTCCGGCGAGTCACTATCGATGTGTGTGGCCTGGCGTTGTCCTGATGGAACACAATTCCTCTCCTATTGGCCAAAGCTGGCCGCTTCTGGGCGATTGCTTCTTTCAGACGGTCCAATTGTTGACAGTACAGGTCCGAATTAAGAGTTTGGCCGTAGGGGAGCAGCTCATAGTAGATGATTCCCTGACCACGACCGTTTTCGCTTGACGTTGTCGTAAGTGACCCACTTTTCATCAGCAGTCACC